>BLKR01005691.1:0-74393 GCA_011170035.1 Teleogryllus occipitalis | reverse complement strand
TCGGTCGGTCGGTCGGTCGGTCGGTCGGTCGGTCGGTCGGTCGGTCGGTCGGTCCGTCGGTCGGTCGGTCGGTCCGTCGGTCGGTCGGTCGGTCGGTCGGTCGGTCGGTCGGTCGGTCGGTCCGTCGGTCGGTCTGTCCGTCCGTCAGTGAACAACGCTAAAGGGCCGATTGTTCAGCCGATTTTCTCCAAAAGTGATATTCCCCAATCGATCTGGCTGATGTCACAGCTTCTTGAATTTGATAATGGGGTATTTTAATTGAGGCTTTTAATAAACGTTTGGTGTTGGATAGTGTGAAGGACGTTTAAGAGAATGGTGCAGGTCTTATGTTCGTTAAAAATCTTTATTTGTCGAAAATTGCAAGTTAAAATTTTTTTCGGAGTCTTTCAACAAAATAAAATATTAAAGATAGTGATAATATTAATTTCTATTAGTGAAAATATTAAAGATAGTGATAATAGATATTATTTTCCTGCTAGTGAGTTTTCGTTCGGTGGTAGACAGAACATACGTGTAAAAAACAAAAACAAGTTAAGAAAACATATAATTGGGAGTAACTACTAATTAGTAACTAAGATAACAAGCAACACACACAAATATCATCACACGCAATTCCCTAGACGATTCCGGCAGCAACGAACACTAAAGAGAAAAATCGCTAGTACTGCCGCAGGTAGATTGTTCCAGTCAATTACTGTCCAGCTGGTAAAAGAGTCGCTACGTCTGTTTTCTGCTTCCTGTATTTAATTTTTATGGATGATCTCCTCTTCCTCAATATTGAGTGTGCCCTATCCTATTTCGAATGTCGTTTAACTCTTTACATCGTGTGGGCTTTGATAATATTTTCTAGCCTAGCTTTGTTTGGATATTTGCCTAGGAGATTCCACATCTAATTCTGATCATTGTTTTTTCCCTACAAGTTCTATCGCTCTTTTTTGGATACGGTCTAACAAGATTTTCTGTCCAACCTATACGTGTCCCGACACGCGGAGCTGTATTCTATTACTGGGCGTACAAGGGAAGTTCACACTAAGTGCTTTGTGTTCGCGTGTCCTTTATTCAGTATCCGCATTATAAAATGGAGTAATTTCCAAGCTTTGTGCCCAACGTGATTGATGTGGTCGGACCAGTTCAGATCGCTTCAAATAACAACCCCTAAATACTTGAAGCTTGATGCTACTGACCACAGGAACCGGTTGATCTGTAAGTGTATATTTTACTGACATTTTCTCACGTTTTCCAGGTTACCGCTGTGTATTTCGTAGGATTAATTTTCTTTTTTTCTGCCGCCTAATTCATAATTGTATCGAGATCCTTTTGCAAAATCTGCTGATCTGGAGTCTCTTGTTTTCGTCGGTATATTATGCAGCCATCGGCGAAGGGCGATTCTCAATTATTTTAGAATCTGCTAAACATGTTGGTCGCTGGCTTCAAAGGCAATAAGCATAAGGTGTTGTTAAAATTTGGATGATGATTATTTGAGGTTTCTGGTATTTTCCTATTCTAGCAAGCTGAAGGTTATTTAAGAGTTCTAATCAATCAATAAACAATGATTTTCGGTTATATTATTGCTAATTTCCTCGGTGAAATATAGACAATTTGAAAAAAAAATTTTCTCAAAAAGTCTCCAATTTTTTTCTTTAAATTTTGTCCTCGTCTATCAAATGACGGTAAAAAATTGAGGTTAATCCCATTACCTGCCAACATTCTGTAATATCGAAAATTGAAAAAATTTAACAATGCAAAATTACAAAATTGAAGACCGTGATTTTTGTGTGAAACAAAATTTGTTCTAAAAATCAAATCTTTCAAAAACGTCAGGTACAATTTTTTAACGAGTAGTTTTCACCCAATTTCTGCTTAAAGTTAATAGATTTTTTAAATCTCAAAAAAAGTTCCAACTTGTTTTCTTGATTTTTTTCTCGAATAGAACTGGGAACCCTTACAAGAATGGAACGGGTCTAATTTTCGTTAACTCTGAATTTTCGAAAATTACGACAATAAAAAATAGAAATAACGCGAGAAAGTATGTACTGCAGTAGCCTCAGAATAGAATAAATATTAAAAACTTAATTTAAAAAAGTTATGATATTTACTTTTTTATTAATGTCATTTATGCATTCAAAAGTTTCGAATAAAACAAAAATCTGTTCTGAGTTTTAAAGTTTTTAGAGAAAGTAGAACTTGTACTTCACTCGTAGAAATTACGACACTAGCGGCGTTGGAGCTCGTAATGTAATGTGTAAGTGTAATAATAAATAAAATGTGTAATTTGGAAAATATGTTTATAGCAAAAAACGATACAGAAATCATATAAATTGTTACAAGCGACAAACATGAAACACTCATTTCTTAGGATAATAATGGGAGATAAAGTTAATGTACATTTCACAAAATAAAATATAGGGATTGAAACAAAAATATGACGTTCTCTCAATTGTAATAAAATCTAGAACCCAATACTCAAATAAATTTAAACTTGAAAATCTTGGCTTAATGCATTTCACTAGTGAACCAACAATATTTGGTTAAAAGAGAAACGTTAGTAAATTTAGAAAAACGGGCCATACTTTGAACAAAGTTTATTGATCACTTGCAAAATTATTGCAATTGCAAACAACCACTTTTTCAAGTTATCAAACTCGAACGTCTATTTGGCCTCAAAATCGCTTTAAACCGGCTGAATGCCCGCTCCACATCAACAATCAACAGGTAACTTCGACAGAACATCTTTTATTTAATCAAAGAAGTTGGAATAATACTCAGCTGCTTTCAGCCAAGTACCCCACCTTGTGATGACTGGTTGGAGAGGTAGAGGTAGGTCAGAGTAATTTATCTTAAAAATATCCACATGACTTGGAGCCCTCAAGAATACTTTTTTGACAGTTGATTCAACTAATCAATATCTGGAAGTTGAAATTTCACATTTCCTGCAATACGATGAAAAGCGTGAGCAAGGCAAGTTAGATGAAGTTTAGAATAAAAAACTTTTATCGCAGTCCCTGATTTCACATATAAGGAGCGCTATCCGACAGAAATAGTAGAACCGTTTCATGCTGAGCTCGGCCAAAGAACACTCATTGAAATAACTCGCAATGATGGGTGAATATGGTCTTTTCGCGGATGAGGAAGGTGAATACGCAACAAAAATATGCAAATATGGCCCAAATATGCAAAAATATGCAATTATGGTGAAATATGCGAAAATATGCGAAATAAAAATAGCTTAAATTGATTCTAAATGTCTCAAAACATATACAATTTGTTGAAACGGGATGTTTTAGTTAACAGGAAAAATACGCAAATGCATATAAATCACAGCCCTAATAATAACCATCATTATACACTAATTGAAGAACATACTATTATTAGATTTTTTTATTCGATTACACTTGCTATATTGCTTGATCACTCCTTGTGAAAATGAGGCTAAGATCTCAGTTCAACCCGTTCTCAGTTTAACACCAGTGTACTGCGGGAAACTATAGCGTTGTTCTCTTTCGCTTGTGAAGCACCCTTCTACATAACTAGAGAAATTATGCAAAACAGTTAACGAAACATGCATAACTTCTATTACGTATTTTTAATAAAGTTTCTGACAGCCATTACAACATGTTTAGAAAATATATTTCTAAACTTCTGCTTTTCATTCTAATACCTTGAAATCCAAATTCCTCCACATATTATTGATGTGATTGGCCATTTTTTACGCTTGGGTTGATTGATTGATTTTTTCGTGTTTCCGGGCGCGTCAACTGCTTTGGTCATTAGTCCCGTTAGTGTAGTCCCGTTAGTGCATGTTTTTTTTCTCGGGAGATGGTGGTGATCTTCCCCCGCTGGATGGCGAGATCCGGCACCGACCTACCGTCGGCTAGTGGGGTTTCCCCCAAACCAGGACTCTCCCACCAGCGGGGCACCGCCCCAGCCGGGACCATCTCTACCCTCCCGACCGCTCTCCCGGAATATGTGGTAGTGTGGTGCATGTTAGTGTAAGTGTGTGTGTAAGGGAAGAGGATAGGACAAGGAAGAGGAAGGACACATCGCGCGGTCCGTGGCCCGTTTGGTAGGGTACTGCCCCGGCATTCGCCTGGTGTTGATCGGAGAAACCACGGGAAACTACCGATCAGAGCAGCTGGCCGCTAGAATTCTCCTCCAGACAGCGACTGAATTCGACGTAGCTGAAAAGCTAGTGTCGAAAATCCTGCCGCCATCAGGATCCGAACCTAGAACCTCCCTATTACGCCTGGGTAAGAACGTTTCGTTGAATGCTGAGTGTGCGTCATGACATTGAACGGGAGGACGTTGAACACATGGAGCATCGATTGACGGGGCGGAGCGACCGTGTGACCAAGTGACCGTATTGATCGACGTACCTTTCGATGAGACAAGGAAAAAAAGCTCTTCGAGCCGAACATTGTAACAAAGTTTACAAGCAGATTGTGGGGTGACAATAGACACGAATTACGAAACAGTAATTTTGAAATTTGACAATTTGAAACTTTAAAACTTGACAATATTAAAAATGTCCCTGAATATTAAGAGATCAGTCTTGACCTAGACACAATTAGTATCTCAGGGTTGTCACTTCGGAGAGAACTGTGGACATAGCGTTACCACGAGTTTTCTACGTTTCATCTAACGTTCAAGTAGAGTTCGTATTTTTTTCGGCGGTTTTTCTTCTCTTGCTTTGTGATACAGTGGAACTTCTACGACTCGGAAACAGGAAAGATTCGAGTTATCGTAAAATCGAGGTTTAGTGATCATGAATAATTTCGTTTTTGCGAAGGTCAAAGTTGACTGCGAAAAGTTATGCCGTTGCCTTCCTACAAATTTAAATATGCGTAATGTATTAAAAGACATGGCCATAAAAATTAACAAATGACCAACATATTGTATTTTTCTCAAAACTTTTGGAAGCAGACAAATGCATAGTTAAAGTGTTGTAAGAGGCATTCCTATGCTGTATCACCAAACCTTTATCTTAGAAGCTTGTCAGAACAGTCAAATTTTTCACGCTCGTTCAGATGTCCTCTGACCCCTCGCGTAGTGAAAGGAGGCTACAAGCCGCAACGTACACGTGGAAATTTGACATTGTGTCAAATGACCTTGAAAACAGATTATCTAAAAGATCAAAAATAGACATTAGACATATTTTTACAGTCGACGTTTAATATTGCGTGAGATAATAATAGTCCAGTCGGCAGGCACGAAAAAAATGGGAGGGGGGTCCATGGAAGAAGGTGATAACTTTTACTTTGGGTATGTTGTGTGTACTCAGGAACTAGTTAAAATCCCAAGTTTCCGACCACCCAGACCCTCCGCTAACTCCGGGAGGCTCGAAAAACCTGTATTTTTCTGAATGGTTTCGTGTTTTTTGTTGGTTTTTCCTGTAGTTTTTTATCCTTAGTAAGTCCTGGAGAAAAATGATTCAACTTAATTTTAAAGAAGATGAAATTTCCTGTGACTTATACAAAACATTTCTTTGAAAACCGATTAGCAAGCGAGCTACAGTTTTTAAAAATCTGTTATTTTGCATGTCTCAAAAAGGTGATTAAAAATATTTTTGGGGCATGTTGTGTTTTTCCAAGCACTTGTTAAAAACCCAAGTTTTCGACCTCCCAGACCTTCCTGCTCACTCTGGGAGTCCTGGAAAAACGTTTTTTCTGAATTTTGTTCTTTTTTCCTATAGTTTTTCCTTTAGTAAAGGCCGTAGAAAACTGATTTAAATTAATTTTAAAGAGGATGAAATTTCCTGTGACTTTTGTACAAAACATTTCTTCCGAAACCGATTATCAGGCGAATTACAGTTTTAAAAAATTCTATTATTTCATTTCTCGAAAAGTGTGTGCAAAGATACTCATGTTTGTGAGATTATAATGAACCTATAATAAATATAATTAATATTACATGTAGTAATATTATTTATCTCTCCGTTGGTGTCAACATTGACTTATAAATGTACCCCATGTACCCCAAAAAATTTTATGTACGTGTTCGAGTTCCAGCTTAACCCTTCAACTCGGGAACAATGTCTCTTCAACAAAACTTGGTATACATTATTACTGGGGAATTACAAAGGGTACAATAACAGGGGCAAGACACCACTGGAAGGGCTGGTGGGAAGGGAGTTAAATTTACATACAAAATCATTATGCAACATGCAATGTTCATACCGCGTGTACTGTGCACTGAGAGGGCACAGTGGCCGTGACGGCCAGAACTCTTTAATCGATGATTGTGATAAATATAAATTAATTCCCAATTTTTAAAGGGAATAAAATTCACTACATTTGTTTATTTTTTCTAAACATAACACTAAGCAACCTGCAGCCCCAGAACAGAACAAAAAAGCTGTAGATTGCTATGCGTTGTGGGACCCGCCGACCACTTGATTACTGGGGCCTGTGTTATGTATGTTTGTACCCTTAAGTGAAGGTTTGTTTAAACTAGTTTTACTGAACTAGTTTTTTAGCGTTATAGTTTGTAAGTCATTCGTATGTAATAATCTTGTGGATAATTTGTTAGTTTTACTGCTGCTCTAACGTTCATTGTATACCGTAAATTAGTGTCGTACATCGTCGCGATAATTGGTACTATAATACAACCTCCACCGAAAGAACGAATGTTTTAAATACCATAAGAATTTGCTAAAATATGGGATTGTCGTGGAAAATAAAAGAGATTCCAAGTTTGAAAACCTATAATAAAAGAAATTGCTTTCCAATAGTTACCAAAAACATTGGAGCAATTTACTGTTAACAGGGCTTGTCAGAAAAGTTACGATGGTAAATACTACGATATACTGCTACAGAGTCTGATAGTGTTACCATCATACAAGAAGTTGTGAATCTACTGATTTTCCTAACAGAACTACGTACTTATCAAGACATTTATTTCTAGAAGAAGAGACAAGACCCATTGATCAAAATCATTCCAATATGACTGAGAACATATAATTTTTACTTTCTCGTATACATACGGAGTAATATACGCAGTATAGAGAGTTATGTGATGCTGCGGAAAATTCATTGGGAGATTTCAACGGAAATACACGTTTTGAGGGTCCTTTGGGGATCTACCACTCCCTTCTTACCTCATGTTCTATCAGGGGGCACAAGTCTCCGAGATAGTCACCTATGGCTTTTTGCCCTTATCCGCACCCCCCGCCGCCGCACAAGTGCGACGAAAGGCTGGTATCCGGATCCTGCCGGAACGCAGTTTGCCCTCACGGCAACCTCCCCAATCAATGCCTGGGTGGGCCGCTCCACCAGCTCAGAGCTCCTAGCTATCCAGGCTAGACCGGAGTCCAAACAACGCGCTACACACATGCGCCGGGAACTAGTCCCTCATCATTACCCAGAGTATCGGGCCACTGCCACGACGAAGCCGCGAGTCCAACATGACACGTCCATCTGACTGTCGTATGTGAACAAGACTAGCGCCTAAACTATACATAAGATGCATGTATAGAAAGATATTTGTGAGAGATATATTGTAATAACTATAAGAACAAAATAGCAGACATTGAAATTCACTTTTTATTACATTACATAATACTAAAGTTGTTTACAACGTTTCGATCCTAGTGTTTGGGGTCTTCCTCAAGTACAATCTAAAAATAACAAAAAACTACTATGAAACAGTATAGTATAGGAAAAGAATTGAAACATAGTTACAGTTATTATATATAAGATGTTTTTCAAACTGAATAAACCAGTGTCGATCTGGCCTCACTTGAAGCTTTGGGATTTTGAAAATATTCATGAATTTTGGGTGGTACTTTACATGAAGCCCTTGAAACATTTTCAATCTTTTCTCAAAAATGCCTCTAATTTTTTCTCTAAACGTCTTTAAACGACAGGCTAATAGACGGACGGACAGACGTTTAGAAAAAAATACTTTTTCGGAATCATGGGACCTCAAAACATGTATTTCCGTTGAAATCTCGAAATCGATTTTCCGCAGCATTGCATAACTTTCTCTATACCATGTATATTACTCAATATATACGTACGTGAAAGAGAAGATAAAAAGTTTTTTTCAAAAACATCTTTTTTTATTTTTGCAATGGGGATACCTAAAAGAATGGTGTAGGTCTAATTTTCATTGATATCTGTGAATTTTCGAAAATGCGTGTTGGAAGTATTCGGTTGAGCCAATTCATTTTTAAGCGTTGACACGAGCTCGAAAATTACAGCATTTACGTAGCGGAGATTTAAGGCTCACGGCGAGTTAACTTGGAGGACATGAATTCGAGTGTCGGAAAAAAAGTTTGCTGGTTGAAAACACATTTGCAGGTTTATGCAATATTATGATATCGCGGAGCAGTTAGAAATAATACGAGAAAGTATGTGCTGTTAAGCACCACTAGTTTGTCTTAAATCTTTTTGATGCAAAACTGGGACGTACTTCCCAGTCCGACAGTAACGCACTTCCTGGGTTTTGTGTAAATTTGTATTTGGCCATTCTATATGTCCCGTAGAGGGCAATTGGTCTCGGCGCCGTTAGATCCCGAGGTTCCCAGTCGGTCACCCAACCAGGATCCCGCGATGTCTCGGTTTATCTTCGTGACGTCACATAGTCAATGAATTCGGTTTGACGGTCGTGGTAGTGTCGCCGATTTTGCGGTCGTAGCTTTTCAGTAGAATCATCCCAACATTCGCCTGGACAACCGAGGGAAACCACGAGAACCTGTCAGAATGGCCGGCACAAGGATTGGATCCGGGTCTCCCGAATGCAAAGTCAGCGCGTTAAGCCCTGAGCCACTTCGCTCGGTTTTGTTTAAATGGTTTCTTGTAAATTGTGGAAAAGCGCCTTCCAAATATATATGTTTATTTATTTATCTTCTATACGTAGAGGATACGTGATTTAAGACTTCTTCTAGTCATGTAAAATAAGTTGGCATTTGACGTTCTACTACGTCGTCATAGGATCACAGTGTCTTATACCAGGAGTTGGCAGGGGTGTTGATCCTCGTCTGTCTCGTGTTTCTGACAGTTGACATTGACAAAGAGAGGGGCGCGATGTTCACTGGGCCTTGGGTGTCGTGCACTAAATCCGGGCTTGGGCAGGTTGCTTACGCTGTCTGAAAAGAGCTGGAGGGGTTGGAGGGCGGCGGAAGGGACTATGATGAAGACGGCGGCTGGGGTTGTGGAAGCGATGGATGTGGCTCTGGCGTTTCCGAAGACGGTGGAAGCAGTGGCGGTGGGAATGTTTTGACGATGTTAGTGGCGACTGCCTTGGAAAAGGCTCCAGGAAAGGTTGTAGCGATGGCTGTGGTGAAAGCTGGCCGTGAAGGATTTATCGGTACCAATGGAATCGGTGGCTGTGACGGTAAATTGAACGTTGTTCTCAAATTTAGCTTTAGGGAGAGATACTACTTAACCAATAATTGTGAATTAAAGGAGGCACTGCCTCTAAATTGTGACAATGCATATGAGCGAGTCATAACGTGAAATGCGAGTGAGTTAAGTCCTCATCTACAGCGTGTTCAGCAAATGTTTTACGACCATTCTTCTCTTTTTTTGCAGACCCTGAAAATGTGCCGGCCTGGTCGCCCGCCCACCTCTCATATCTCAGGTATGCTTCTGCGTTGGAGCCATCATTCAGATAAACAGGAGCTTGCAACAGGCACCGGCTGTGGAGTTATTTATCATCAACTTCCATCAAATAAATGAGCGCGTTTAAAACAAAATTTGTCCCAATTAAGCCTCTGGTGTGCAGGCTTCCCTGAGGGTTGATAACGTAATCTTCGTTTAGTTCATGACGCGCGTCCCCTCCCACTTTGTTTGGGCTCCGGGCGACCTTCTTTTATTTTTTCGGTGCAGTGTCTTTTTTCCCCGTGCGGTTCGTCTTTTTTTTCCTTCGGCGCGAGGCCGACCGCGCCCCCGCTCCCTTCGCCCGTCAGCGGAGCCTCTGGAAGAGGGTCTCGCGGCTTCGGTCGGGGGCGTGGCGGCTGCCGGTGGCTGATGGCCCTATCGATTGGAGGTGGTGCGCGAACCGCCACTCGCCCGTCCGTCGCGGTGGAGGCGTGGGCAGACGCCGACTCGCGACCAGACCAGACCCGACGCGATGCGATGCGACGCGATACGACGCGATGCGACATGGGACGCAATGCGACGCGATTCGACGTGATGCGACGTGATGCGATGCGATGCGATGTGACGTGACGTGACGTGACGCGATGCGATGCGATGCGATGCGATGCGATGTAATGCGACGCGATGCGACGCGATGCGACATGGGACGCGATTCGATGCGATGCGATGCGATGCGATGCGACGCGATGCGACGCGACGCGATGCGACGGGATGCGACGCGATGCGACGCGATGCGACGCGATGCGACGCGATGCGACGCGACGCGACGCGACGCGACGCGACGCGACGCGACGCGACGCGACGCATTGGAATCATTCTTCGCTATCGCTTCTCCGGATTGATTGACTACTAGTGATTCCGGGTGCGTCAACGGCTAAGGTCATTAATTCCGTAAGTGTAGTGCATGGCTATTTTTCTCTGGAGGTGGTAGTGCCTTGCCCCGTTGGATTGCGACACTTACTGACAACTAATAGGGTTTCCTTCAACCAGGTGCCTTATTTGACGAGACTCGGGCCATCAGGCCAGCTCTTCCGTCTGACCATGCAAATTTCGCTACTCTCCTTTTTCCATCTGGCGGAGAAAGAAGGTATCACTCAGGCGACGAAACAGGCGATTTTGAATTTAACTTAGAGGCTTCTTTTAGGCTTGAGGTTTTTTTTACATGCAGTAAATCTACAACATAGGACAGTCGACTTTACTTACCCTCCGGCGAAAAGCGTACGAAGGGCTCCCGGTCTCCACTAGCTATATTCCCAATGATCCAAAAGACTAGCCTCTGGTCTCGTTCCGCTCCATTTCGGATAGGTAGGTTAAATATCATTCATGGTGAAAAGCCTGAAGCAAGGGAAGCAACTAAGTTTATGGGTCCCCTTTCCATTGAACTTTTTTACTTTCTCGCCCTTAGGAAGGTACTATGTAAAAAGAGTAAGTTATGTAATCGTGCGACGGAAAACGGAGAACTTTCGGCAGACACATTCTTATTGCCTGGTGGTAATGAAAAAGTGGATAAATCCGTTTGCTAAATATTGAAAAAAGTCTCTGACACGTAGTGTAGCCAGTATACATGTTTTGCGGGTTCTTGATACCAAAATATCGACTGACGGCAATACTTCTGTCCGTCTGTCTGTCTGTATGTATGTATGTATGTATAAATGTATGTATGTATGTATGTATGTATGTATGTACGTATGTCCGTCTGTTCGTCTGCCTGTTCGTCTGTGGTCAACGCTAGCGCCACAACCATTTAGCAGATTTGCTTCAAAATTGATATTCCCCGATCGATCCATGAACACGAGGCTTTGGGAGTTTCAAACGGATATTTTGATTTTTAAGTGTACTTTACTTGAAGCCTCAAAACAATTTTCAAAATTTTCTCAAAAATTGCAACCCCAAGTTTTTGATGTAACTTTGTCGTTGGATAGTGTGAAGGACGCTTAAGAGAATGGTGGTAGCCTCATGGTCGTTGAGATCACAGATTTTTTGAAAATTGTAAAAGTGCAATTTTTTGGGCGTCTTTCTACAACTATACTGTTGAAGATGGATATTTTTCCTTAATGAAATCTTTTCCGTGAAGACGGATCCATCAATAAGTTCACGTGCAATTATTCGTAAATATGAGTAGTTTTCGTGTAATTTGGCGCGAAATATAGGCATTTTAAACCAAATTTTAACTTTTTTTTTCAAACACCTGTCCAATTTTTTTCTTTAATTTTTTCCCACGTATACAAGATGGAATGCTTAAGATATTGGCGCGAGTCTCATTTTCGTTGAAGTCTCTAAATGTTTGACAATTGCAAGTATACAACTAGTGTCAGAAACAACTGCTGTTTTAGCACCACTAGTTTATATTCATATACATTTGACTAGTAAATAAAAATGTACTACAAATAGTATTAAATTATAACTTTAGTCATTACCATTAAGAAATACAAATGTTTTTATGTTGAACTTTTTTACGGGACCTCATCCCCATATGTCATACAACAAATTCCCTAAGATACCAGTTTTGACAAATTCATTAACATTGTGATAATGATTGTCATTAATTATTCTATGTTTATGATACCTTTTAAAATGTTGTTAGTTATATATAAAATAATTATGGTCGCTAATGGCTGCTAATTCTAAAGATACCTAAAGAAAATAATTTTAATAAATCATTATTGTCAGGGGAAAATAAGAGATTAATTTATTATTGAAACAGAAATAAAAACCGTTTATCTCATACGGCAGTGGGCTCCACTTGAAAATGTTCAGGGGGGCACTGCATCCCCCCCCCCTGTGCCCGCCAATGCTGGTATTTTTTTATTTCATTTCTTCAGAGACCGATTGATTACGAACATTAATTATTAATATTCGATTATTTATTAATGGATAGATAACGTCAATTTTATGAGTTCACCCACATAAATTCACGATGAATGAGTTCTCGCTGCAGATCAAAGTGACAAGTCTTTCACAGCACAAAATTGTTTATTCAAATCGAACGTCACCAAACTCCATCCTGTTTTGTTCATATACCTTTCTATAAATCGATTTTTTTTAAAGTAGTATCTGTGATTATTTGATGAAACCGAAAACTTTCATTTGATGTAAGTTGGAAATATCGTAGTAATCAAATTAACCTACAATTTACTATTTTTCACTGAAGAGAAACAAGGATATCTGGCGGTATATCTAAGTGAGGATATTTTTTTTTGTCTTCAGTGTAGTTACGTCGAATTCGGCTATGGTCTGGAGGAGACTTTGCATCGCCTTGAGTATGTTGCTCGAATCGGCAGTTTTCCGTGTTTTTCCGGTCTGTACCAGGAGCATGCCGCAGCAGTATACTAAATTTTATTTTAAATAAAGTTTTTCTATGTGTTCTAATATACATTATGGTCAATTGTCCCTGGGAAACAGAAAAAACGAGTTCGCAAACACCTACTTTACTATCGTTTCTAAGTACCTCATGACTCGTTGCTGGACTTGACACAACGGAGCTGAGCAAGTTCCTCTGAGCTGAAAATTTGCAAGTCAATTTCGTAGTACCGCAGCAATTGTACTGAGTGGACTGTTACCTACCGTGGCCCATGCGCATCGCGTGGTATCTCAGCAGTGCTGCAGTGACGGTGAGACAACCCGTCTCCTCCAGGCGGCGGCGTTCAGACTGACACGCGTGCCAAGTGCAGCACGCGGAACGACTGTCAATGGCACGCAGAGTGAATTGAACTCCATAGAAATTCAGTGCATTCCTATGAAATGCATTCTTCAGTATTGGTTTATCCTGAGAATCATTCAGTCATCTGTTGTGAAAGATGCTGCGTGTGATAATTTAATAATGTTTTTTCATAATAGAAAGTGCAGAGATTTGGTAAACACAGTTGCTTTATGTGTCCTTATTTATATTATGATTAAATATCCACAGGAAATAGAAATTTAATTGTATGTATTGAAATAAAATGTGGAAGGCACACATTGGTACGCTTAATCACTCCGAAAAATTACGATTCCTTGTGTCGGCAGATTGCTGATCTTTCGTGTCTATGACGAAAGGTTTGTCAAAATCGCACTGTCAACCGGCGAGATGACTTCGATCGCATGTGAATGGGAGTTTAACCGCGTAAACACTGAAGTACGAATAAAATAACTAAATGATTGACACTTGTAAGGCGCCGTGGCATATTCATGAAAACCGCTTGAAATCGGCGTGCAGCAACCCGTAGCTGTGATGTTCGTCGTTTTGTACGGTGCCAATCACGGAGGACCTACTTATTTTAATCGGAGCATAAATCGTGCCGCGCGGCCGAGGGCGTGTGACGTGGAGCGTCTCACGGAAGCAGTGCCCCGTCCCTAGGCCCTCTCCACCCACCCTCCCCGCTCCGTGGCCTCCGTCGAAGCCGCCAGGCGTCGCCCGCGCGCATGACCCCGCTGGGGGGGAGCGTTCTCCACGCGGGACGAACGAAAGGCCAACGGCGGCGGCAGGCGGGAGGGGAGGTGGGGGCGGGGACGGGGGCGGAGGTGGGGGCAGTGACAATGGGGGCGGGAGCAGTGACAGTGGAGGTGACGGAGACGTGTGGCGGGGGGGTGTGGCGGAGGTGTATTTCGGAGGCGTGTGGCGGAGGCGTGTTTCGGAGGTGTGTTTCGGAGGTGTGTGGCGGAGGTGTGTGGCGGAGGCGTGTGGCGGAGGCGTGTGGCGGAGGCGTGTGGCGGAGGCGTGTGGCGGAGGCGTGTGGCGGTGGCGTGTGGCGGTGGCGTGTGGCGGAGGTGTGTGGCGGAGGTGTGTGGCGGAGGTGTGTGGCGGAGGTGTGTAGCGGTGGCGGAGGCGTGTGGTGGTGGCGGAGGCGACGTGTGCTGCAATGGATCTCGCCGTCCCCGTGTCTCTCGACTTTGCTCCACCACATCTCGCCGGCGAAACCACGCCCGCCATCATCCCAGCTATCGGGTACCACTGTTGCCGACACCCCCACAGCCACCGTATCCATTTTCACTGCCGCGTCTGTGTCGACCAGCGCTGTGATCCCTGTCACCGTTGTCTCCGGCACCGACTCCACCTCCTTCGGGCTCAGGTACCACCAGCTGTTTCGCCGACCCTGATCCCGTCGCCAACCTAACTTGTGCCAACCCCGCCGCTCCGGCACCCTTCCGCCACCATTGGATGAAATAATTGATGTCATCTTTGTTAAATCAGATTTATTCAGAACACAAAAACCACTACCATTTTAGCAGTCCTCTCATCCTCTCCCTCCCCAAGACATCTCCATCTCCAACTCTCCCGCTCTTGATGTCTGTTCCACCACCGCCACAGTCCATTGACCCTCAAGTTCACTATCGCCTTGACTGCCACTGTCACTATCACAGTCACCGGCACCGACCCCTACACCACCCGTACGGTCGCCGCCCGCACCGTTAGCTTCACCCCCCAGTCTGTGGCCGTCACCGCCCGGTGCCTCACTATGCATCGTGGAGCGTCACCGGGCAGATGGTCACCGTCACCATCGGCCCCCGTCGCCACCGTAAGCATCACCGCCGCCGATCCCGTTCGCCGCCGCCATGGCAGCCTCCCGGGGCGCGGCCGGCGCGGCGCGGTGGCCGAGTGTTGTCGCGCCACCGCGTGGCAGCGCTGCGGTCGCGGAGGCTGCGCCAGCGGCGGCGGCGGCGGCGGCGGCGGCCAAGGCGGAGGCGCTCACTCCGAGGCCCGAGGCCGAGCGGCGCGCACAGCGAGCGCGCGGAACATCCATCCACGGACCTTGCACGCGGCCACGCGGCTCTCGCCCCGGAGGAGATCGCGGTGTCGGGCAGCGCGAGTTTGAGCGTCGCGCACCACCCACCGCAGGGGGCCATGGCGCGCAGGCCCTCGGCCGCGCCGGCGGCGGCGCTGCTGCTGTGGGCGCTGGCGGCGCTGGAGGGCGCCGCGGGAGCGGGAGGGGCGACGTCGGCGGCGGCGGCGGCGGAGCAGCAGCAGCCCTCGGCCGTGCTGGTGAGTGAAGAAGGCAGCTGCGCGCCCGGCCCTGCCGCTCCGCTGCGCTCGGCTCGGCGCGTCGCCGGGCACGCCCTTTCCTCGCGGCTCGCCTCCGCGGTGCACGCCGCCCGCCGCCTCTTGAAGGCTCCCGCACGGCGGCGCTGCTGCCGCCGCGCCGCCTCTTACGCGGGCTCTGGGGACGCCCGGGCCTTAGCGATGATGGGGTCACCACTAGCCGCACCGATGACGGCGGTGACATGTACTATTCCATTTTTCTACGGTGGCCGACGGCCTTAAGGCATTGTTATTAATCCTGCCTTATAAAATTAATATTTTCAATTAATTCGCGAAAGTCCTTCTCAACTAGACTCGTGAAATCAGAAATGTGCTTACCACTATTAAAAAGATTGATTTTATAAGGCAGGAGTTGTAACAATGTGCTAATGTAATTAGCCACCGTAGAAAAATTGAAGTACATGTCAGTAGAGGGTCATGGAAGTCGGTTATCCGTTCATTCGATTATCCGTTCATCTGACGAGAAAATCTGTATTTCTGAAAGGATGGGGGTTGGTTGTAACGTGATGTTTTCAACACGAATAACTTAAAATGGCTAATGTATTTCTGAAATGTATTGAGTCCTGGCGGATAATTTAGTATCATTGTATCTGCAACCTTAACAGTCGTTAGACTACAGAATCGAAAGTATTAATAAAGTTTCAATCTGAAGTAGGAGAGCATAAATATTAAATATGTCGATCTGAACTAGAAGAGCGTAGAAATTAAGTGTTTCGATCTGAAGAAGAACAGTAGTAATTTCGGTTTCGCACAGAAATCATATGTTTTGGGGCGGGGAATGTTAACGTGAACCAGGGGTGTGAATAAATTGTATGGCGATCTGCCAATCGATCTCGCAGTTATTTGTTAGGCTCTGAAGCATCTCTATTTTGCTCGGAACAAGTTGCATTGTTGAATCCGGACGTCTGACGGCGGTTGGAGGCGGTGTCCAACGATAAAACATTACAGGACGGAGGGGATAAAAATATAAAACAGGGCTAGTAATTTAACTCACCATCAACCTGTCGACTGTGACGTAATTTATAAAGTTCCGCCCCGTACTCTCCGTGAACTTCATGGCGTTTGCCGTGTTGATTACACGATCTCACGATGAGAAAGAAGGTGGAAAATAAATGTTCCAAGGGAGAGGGCAGAATATCCGTGAAACGAAGCAGATGTGTCATTGACTTCGTTAGCGATCTGTCAATTATTCCGTAATGATTTATTAGGTTTGTAGTTGCGGTTGCAGTTTAGATTCCATGCATTGATAGGGTATGAAAACACGTGTTTTGAGAGGTATTGTGTTGCAAAATAAGAGTATGAATAACTTAATTCGTAATCGGCCAGACGGTTCATTCTTGATTTTTTTTTAACGTTCTGCTTCGTAGACATTTCGTACTGTCTGTGGATATTGAAGAGTAAATCAATGGTGCCAATAACGTTACAATTTATTAATCAGTTTCGTCATGTATTCAAACGCTCATTCGTAAATTTGTCTCGACCGGAACGTTTTAATTTTATGTCTTAGCCAACTCCCAAAAAGCAGTGCAACAGACACCCACAAATCAGCACCAGAACAGCGGGCTGGCGTGTATTGCTAGGCACTCGGAACAGGTCGCAAGTTTGATTGCATCTCAGCCTGAAAGCGGATCAGAAAGGAGAGGCGGGAAATGAAATGCCTACGGATGAATTATTTTAAGAAGTAAAAGCCAAAATGTGAAGAAAACATCTCTTATCACCTTGTCGATATGTTATTTTTCGTAAAGCTCACTAGAGGATTCATTTCGAAAGTAGTGGATGCAGTATTGTTTTCTAACATCCTAATCCGGAACTGCGGGAACAGAATAAACCGGGCAGAATTTAAATTTTATTTTAATGTAATTATGTTCCTTGTTAACAATTTGAAACAACATTTAGTCTAACGATCAATAAGCTTATACTCCCATGATTTATTCTTCGATGTTTCATAGCCAAGTGGTTCCACAGCTGATGCAGTATTTATTCCGAGCATCTGGAGCTAAGGAACGGCAGGCATAAAAATTCCGGAAGGCAGTAAGTTCAAGTGCACACAAGGAGTGCCAATAAATATTTTTAGCAATGTATCAATCGTTTCTAGTGTGAAAAATTAACTTCTGTGTACTCATTTCGACGAGAATCCATTAGATTGTTGATTTCAGTCGCCTACTCTGGAGACGAGTGGAGAAAAAGGTTCCCGAGAGAATTGTTTTGAAAGAAAAATTGGTGACGATTTATTGAGTGCCAAATGAGCCTTTAATTTAGTTGTCGTATTCCTACGTTCTTAGTTAATATGCTTGTAAATGGATGCAGGCTGAAATATATGATGAGGATGGGGGAAGAGGGAGAAAAGTAATAATGCAATCAGCGAGTCAATAAGATCGAAATCTATCAGACGATTAATCTACAATTTATTATCTGTCGCGATTATATTACTTCAATATTATAAACATGTTTCCAAAAACTCATAAATTAATAAGCACATATCATTAACAAAAAAGTAAAATTGAAGGGTTAAAGGCAAATCTTACGGGCATAGCATTCACGTTTCACCAATTTTGTCTTAGTTTAATTGGATAAGCTTTTTGAAACAAGCGAATATATTTCTTACTTCAATATTGACATGCTTCTTAGAAAAAGAACTCAAATGATGTCCTTACTACAGCCCCTGTGTCATAGGGAAAACCACGTACACTCTCCGTCTACTGTCAGACCCACCTCGATGCCACAGAGGAACGTCCTCCTAGATCAGTACACGAGAGCGAACCCTTCAGCAGAGGACTTGTTCCGTCAGTTGGCAACATTGGTTTGCGTAAAGGGCACGGAGACTCAAATAACAGAAGTTTCCTTCAAAAACGACTTAATCAGTATTTAATTTTGTATTGAATAATACCTTTCAAACATAGGAACGACTTTGTAAGGCTGTGGGTATGGGAGATGTAATAATACCCTATCAGAATGTATGGAGTTGGATAACGGGATCGTTCGTTGGCTGTACTACTCGGCAATCGTCTCAGGCGCCTACAAAGAGAGGGACAGTGTTTGTGATGATGTAACCCAAAGCATAGTCATGGCTTCTCCGTGACTTGCCGAACTCCTGAAATAATTGTTGTGCCAACATACATACCATTGCAAGAGCGATGTCCATCATCTGTGCTAGCACTTTTCTCAATTTACGTTGTTTGATGTTTATTATGCCCCGACCTTACAATAGGTGTCCTCTCAGTGGTGGTAAGTATGTGAACTACACCTGTGCCTAGTGCCATCATTACTCGGATGAAGCCCGAAATGATCTGTTCGCCTTTCTTTCAGCTCCATCCACACCATCTGAGTAGTGTACTAATTTACCGGATACTTCTAACATTAGCCACATTTCGGGTTTAAACTGTCACATTGACACAAAATGACGCGCGGTACGAGTGTATTTCGAATGAAAGTGGTCATACACGGGGATCGTTACGTTCCATTAAATTTTTTTTTTTTTCATTCATAAAATATTATTTGATGACAGGAAATGTAACGTATTTGTATATGAACATCACAATGCTTCTTCTTATACAGGAATACATTGCATTTGTTTTTTGTTCTTACTGTCAGAAGCGCACACTAATTTTTCTCATTGACCCAGAATGGAAGGACTCTGGAAGCACGACCCTAGGCTAAGGGGCCTTTCATAAATTTATTTGAGATAAACTTTCATTACAAATAACAAAAATCTATAGGAATCTCGTATAAAAAAATCTATAGGATATAAATAGCACAGATATAATTTAAATTCGATTTCCATTTTCTTTGTTAGGTGCAAGTAGAAATATTTGGTGATCATCTTAAGCCTTTTATTTCCAATCAACATAAAATCTATCATCACCATTTAAACTCTGAAAGCTACTTTTCTTCAAAACTGTTGCACGGTAGATATTCAATTATTATTCAATTCACACAGTACACAAAACAGTGACATCAAAACAATGGTCAGACCACAACAGAAGTGTAGCTTTGTAAAGGAAAATGACAATCCAAATCAAGCGTTTGAACAATTCAATTTCATATGAGCTATTTTATTACACCCAACTCGAAAATTTGACGTTCATTCTGGTTCGTACTTCATATTCTCTTCTTTATAGCTGGACCCAAGGATACAAACATCCCGCAGTTTGAAAACGTTATAATCCTTTCTCCGGTAGGAAGTGTTTTGTTGGTTTTACCTAAGGCACTAGCTGGCACTCCGGTGGCCATAACCGATTCATATTCAAATCAGACGACCGCAATTTTTCCTACAAAGGAGCCACTGGGCTCTGGAACATGCTGTCTTGCAGGCGCAGTGGGCGTCCAGAGGGACAGTGCGTGTTGGAGGCCGTGCAGTGGAAAGCAGCTGGGACGCGTGAGACGAAGAGCGATGGCGCGGGGCGGAGAGGGGAGGGGTGGGCCGCACAGAAGCGGGGCGGAGCGGTGGAGAGCAGGAGCAGGGCGTAGCGATGAGCAGCACAGAGATGAATAGCGTGGGTATGGCGATGAGAAGCGGGGGTGTAGCGGTAAGATGCGGGGGTGGGTGATGAAGCGGGGATGGAGCTGTGAGGGACGGAGCGGGGTAGTGAGGATGTGGGGTTGGAGCGTAACGGGGCGGTAAGGAGCGGGGACGGACGGGGGAGCGGGGACGGACGGGGAAGCGGGGACGGACGGGGTGGTGCGGGGACGGACGGGGTGGAGCGGGGACGGACGGGGGGGAGCGGGGACGGACGGGGTGGGGCGGGGACGGACGGGGTGGAGCGGGGAGGGACGGGGTGAGGCGGGGAGTGACGGGGTAGAGCGAGGCAGTGAGGAGTGGGGCGGGGCGGGTTGGTATGGAGTGGGGAAGGGTTGGTGAGGAGGGGCGGGGCGAGTCGGTGAGGAGCGGAGGCAGGACGGTCAGGAGAGGAGAAGGGCGGGTTGGTGAAGATCGGTGAAGAGAGGAGGGAAGCGGGGCGTGGCGGTGAAGAGCATGGATGAGGCGGTGAAAGGCGTGGTCGGAGCGATGAGGGGCAGGGGCGGTGTGGAGTGAGGCGGCAGCGGCGATGAAGCGGGGAGGGGGCAATGAGGAACGGAAGAGGGTCGGTGAGAGGGTGGTGGTGAGGAGCTTGGCTGAGCGGCGAAATGAGTGGATGAGAGGAGTGGATTGGGACGCACGGAGCAAGGCACACGAGGACTGGGCGGATCTGGTCAAGGCGGGGACGCGCAGGGAGCAAGCATGCAGCAAGGCGACGCGTGACGAAGAGGAACGGCCGCGGGGGAGCGGGGCAGAGAAGAGCGGAGCGGCGCAGCGAGGAGCGGAGAGGAGCGGCGCAGGACTTTTAACAAGCGCTGGGTGGGGCACAGAAAGAAGCTGATACTAAGGTGCGGCAAGTCGAGGGAGGGGGCGGGTCTAGCCGAGGCGAGGATGTGCAGTGATGAGAGGAACGGATCGGTACGTAAGGCGAGGTATGAGGTGGCGAGGTGGGATGGAGTGTGGAAGGACGGGGTGTGTCAGGGCGAGATGGGGAGGTGCGGGGCGCGGAGTAATGAAGCGGGGCGGAGTGAGCCGGGTAGTGGCAGGACGGGGATGGGCGTGGCGGGAAGGGACGGTGTGGCAAGTACGTATTAACATTATATAACTGTGAGACGCGGCAGCGGAAGGGGTAAAGCGGGAAGGACGTAGCGGGCGGTATGGACGGAGTGGAGCTGGGCAGTGCTGTCGGGGGGACGACCGCCCAGAGCGGTTGCCGCCGCGGCCCCGCCCCCGCCCCTCCCTCCCCCTCCGGGCACCCAGCCGGGCGCCTTTTTGTGAGGCGCAGCGTGAGCCCCCTCGCGTTGTAATCTCCCGCCGCACGCGCTCCACGCGACGGCCGAGCGCCCGCCGCGCCGCGCCGCGCCGCGCCGCCCCGCCCCGCCCCGCCCCGCCCCGCCTCGCCTCGCCCTGCCTCGCCCTGCCCTGCCTCGCCCCCTTCTCCCTTCGCACCGCCCTGTCCCGCCTCCTCGCCCCGCCCGGCGCCGCCCCGCCCCGCCCCGCCCTGCTCCCGCTCCTTGCCTCTGCCTCCTGCCCCCTGCCCTTTTCGCCTCCCGCCCCGCCCTGTCCTGCCCCCTGTCCTGTCCTGTCCTGTCCCGTCCTGTCCTGTCCCGCCTCGCCCTGCTCCCCGTCCTGCCCCGCCCTGTCCTTTGGCCATGCCCGCCCCGCCTCCCCTCGCCCCGCCCCGCCCCGCCCCGCCCCGCCCCGCCCCGCCCCGCCCCGCCCCGCCCCGCCCCGGCACGGGCTCTCGAGTGGTGCATGCACTGCAAGGGCCTCGTCGCTCCGTTATAACGCGGGTGGCTCACACATTCACGTGTTATTATTCATTAACTATTCGGCGATGTGTTTAAATGATTGTTCAAAGAGTGACTGGTGAAATGTTTTATTTTGTTCGCGTTATCTAGTACTGAGACACCACTCATTGACTTCGCGCGACCTGCTCCCAGACCATAGGACTCCTGTCACAACTATTTTCAGTTGTCTAATACAAGTGTTTTTGAGGCACAATTTTCTACTTCCAATTCATTCATAAATAATTCGTTTATACGGTTTTACCATTTCGATGACAACTACCAGTGAATACTTATTGCAATCTTACTCTGCATGTGATTATAAACTATTGTAGATACCACGAAATGAAATAAACTGTTAAGAGATATATTTTATTTCTTTAGTTAATATACATGTAGCGTAGCGACTGGCTCTGGGTACCTGGGTTCACGTCCTCGTCGATCCTGTTGAAATTTGTGGACAAAATGGGTTCGCAACTTTCTCGGAATTTTTCAGTTATCCCTACCACACATTCCACCATCTACAATATCTTTTTTGTATTAAAACACTTTCATATTCCTAATGTCACTAGAGGTTTAGGTATTGGTTTCAAATTAAGGAATATTACTTTAGCTTAGCCAGTCGCTGTTTCTAGCGGCTGATTGCTCTGATAGGTAGTTTTCCGAGGTTTCTCCGATCAACACCAGGCGAATGCTGGAGCAGTACCCTACCAAATGGTCCACGGTCTTTCCTTCCTCTTCCTTGTCTTATCCTCTCCCCTTACACACATACACTTACATTAACATGCACTACACGATCGCATATTCCGGGAGACTGGTCGGAAGCTTAAGAGCTTGTCCCGGCTGGAGCGGGGGTGGGGTCCGCTGTTTGGAGAGTCCTGGTTAAGGGGAAACCCCACCAGCCGACGGTAGGTCGGCGCCGGATCTCGCCATTCAGCAGGGAAAGATCACCACCATCTCCCGAGAAAAAAACACACGCACTACACCTATGGGACTAATGACCAAAGCAGTTGATGCGCCCGGAAACACGAAAAAATCAATCAATCAATTTTAGGGTCCGACGCCAGCATTCACCTGGTGTTAATCAGAGAAACTACAAAATCTATCGATTAGAGCAGTCAGCCGCTTGAATTCTCCTCCTGACAGCGACTAAATTCGACCTAGCTATTTGACCTAAATAGTATCCAAATTCTTACCACCGTCGGGACTGAACCCTAGGATCTCCCACTCAGAGACACTGTAGTGGCATCAATCGATGCCCTGAGCCACCACAGCCGGTTAGTAGGAAGTGGAGAGCTCCGACGGCCACAACATGTGTGTGTGTGTCAGCCGAGGTGGTCTTGAGGTTCTGCAGCCTCTCCCACTCGCAAACGCACAGGGCAAAAAAGAAAGCCAACTGAGCAGCCGTCTCTAAATTACGTGACGCATGAATGAGGAAGGGAGCGTTTGCCTGCGTTAATGCTGCGGTATAAAAGAGACGAGGAGAAAAAGTGATGCACCTAAAAAGAAGCTATCTTTTATCACCCGACCCCACGCTGCTCTTTCTGACGACTCCACCGGATCGCACTTTAATAGTTACATAAATACATCATTTATATATTTAATAGTTACATATTTAATACTTATATATGACTTATATAATTATTATAAAAAATCTTCACTAATCATAATTATTTAAGTACCGTGTACGGATGTAATTATAGAAGTGGACTACTCACATATTCGTTTTTAACTTTTTTCCTGGGCACATGTATTGATTAATCAATAATTTATTAACAATTTTGTACACAACGGAAATTTATAACTTCAGCGTTAGCTCTTTTTCACTTCTAAATATTTAACTTCTTTATACGTAAAAAATGTTTTAAAATTGTTTAAGTAATGTAAAACAAAACACGTTTAAAAGATATAACGCCAAAGAAATAGTAAAACTGTGCTTCATATAGTAATGCAAAACGTGAATGACTACAAAAAATAAATTTTTTGTACCAAACAAATATTTTGACGCTCTTTCAGTCCGCTACTCAATGCCTGTTATCAATCTCAGCATGCAATTATATGTGCTGATGCTGGGATACTCAATGCTGATATATGGGATTAAGGTGGAAGATGAATATCGGTTTTACGTGTATACGTGTGGTAAATATAGAGATTTTGAGTGATAGTTTTTTCTTTTAGGATGAGCCACAAAGTGGAAGATGAATTAACAGTGTAGTTAATTGTAAGTTTCCAGATATTCAAATATCAATCTGTCACCAAATTCTTCAAGTTGCAAACACTCGAAATCCGCCTTCGATTGAAAATAATAATTGGGCTGAGATGCGTATAATTCGGTATTTACCATTATTAAGGGTTGTATAGTTTTCCCATTAACATAGCTAATAGCTCTCTCCATGTTTTAGGTGAATCTGTTTATCCTGTCCCAAGACTAATATGTTCACAAATGCTGGTGTTCAGTCGTTAGCCATTTTTGGAAACCAAACTGCTGAACTCTTACTCTTTCAGTTTCAGGATTTGGTTGTTTGCCTGATACTAAGATATTTCGTATATATAAAAGAAGTCATATTCATAAAGCAGATATGCTGCTTCGATTTTCCGAGGTACAAACTACCAATTACAGTTTGGCTATGTTCGTGGCAGAAACGTAATGATAATCCAGCCTGACACGACATACCGCGATGGCGAACCAACGCCTTAGAAGGAAACGATAGGTGTTGAATATGCATAAATAAGGGGAACAGATTTTTTTCTGAAGGTGAAACAGGTTTTAAGGCGGGCAGGAATTTATTTTTCGCTTCAAATGCCTTATATATTTCAAGTTTCGATGGTTGTATTGTAACACATCGATTTACTGTGTCCATGTCTGTGAGAAATGTGTACATTTGGTTTTGGCTTGGATTTTGTACAATTGTTTTGGACGGGGCTGGGTATTACACGCCAGAGAATTTATTTGAAGTAAATGTTGTATTTGTCACATTGTTGCCAAAAACATTTTAATTTCTACAACCTTGTTTGTTCGAGAATAGAATACTACTTATATAATACAGGCCTGGCCAAAACGGGGTCTGTAGGGCCACTGTCCAGGGTAGTAGCCGTCATTCGGATTTCCACCGGAACCACGAGCAATACTTCCAACTCAAATTTAATGATAGACGTTTAAACCTTAATCGTGAGATCCTCTTCATTATCTCAAAATGCATTCATTATTTCAATATCAAATGTGAGATCCTCTTCGGTAACTGAAAATGTATGTATTTTCAGATTATCAGTTCTCGGTGGGTCGAGGTGATTGGTTTTCCGTCCGGCGTATTGTGCATGCCTGAAACTGTTCTCGCAGGCAAAGAGCACTATTTTAATAATATTTTTACTATCAATATAAATAAATCCGAATAGTTAAAATCAGCATTAGTTGTAATGATTTGTGCAATCACGCCATTCACTATTCATCAGGCTTGACAATAAATATGAACGTCCATTTTTTCCCCGTCATTTACATCATCTCGGAATGAGTTTTTCCGACTCATAGGCAAGACGTATTTCATGGCTTCCAAGAAAAAAGTACTTAATCCCTTCTTAGAACTTATTTGCATAAAAACCTTATCACGAGTAGAGAATAGAACGCTTAAGACGAGATTTAGAAGCATTCTGAATTGTTATCGCAGCTTTGTAGATTTCCTTTACTTCACGTCTCAATGTGGACTCTCTTCTCTTATACTGCTCCTTTCATTATCACTCTCGCTCTCTTCCTCTTTGTCTGCTATTTCTCTTTCTTTCTCTCTGAGGCACACATACAAGTGTATGTATTCATTGCCAATTTAGGAGACTTTTATTTGCCTACTCATGTGTGTGTTCGTATATGACCGGTTACCGCTTTCATCAGGTGAGTAGCTTTGTCTGAATCAGGTTGTGTTCGTCGAAATGAGTGTTTATCTGTTGGTGTCTGTGTTTGTTTGCTTATTCGCCTGTGGCAGCTCATTCGCCGAATTATCTGCCTTGCTAGTCGGTACATCCGTTTGTGAGACCTGTGAGTGATGTGTGTACCTGTCTATCCGTCTGTCCGTATATCTGCCTGCTTGTACTTAAACGACTGTCTGTCCTGTGCCGTTGCGCGTTTATTGCATCTAGTTGAAGTCTGTAATTGACGTATGTGTCTATCTTTGTCTCTGTCTGTGTGTAACTATCGACTGACTATCTCCCTGCCTACGAACCGCATTGTTATTACATTGTTGCCCTGCCTACAAACCGCATTATTGTAGATTGATCATTTCGTAATTCTGGGCTTGTCAATTGCTATGGCCATTATTTCAGTTAGTGTAGTGAAAGTTTTGTATCACGAGAGGTGGCGGTGTTCTTCCCTAGATGGATGGTGAGATCCCGCTCCGACATACACGTGGGCTTGCGGGGTTTTCCCTATCCAGATATCTCCCGCCAACAGAACATTGCCCCCAGACGGGACAAGTTCTAAGCTCTAGACTGGTTTCCCGACATGCATGGTTATGTAGTGCATGTTAGTGTGTGTGTAAGGGGATAGGATAGGATAAGGAAAAGGAAGGAAAAATCGCGCGCGTTCGGTGGCCCGTTTATTACGGTACTGCTCGGCATTCGCCTGGTGTTAATCGGAGAAACCACAGAAAACTACCGATCAGAGCAGCCGGCCGCTAGAATTCTCCTCCAGACAGGGACTGAATTGAAACTAACTATATAGGGACTCGCATCCTATAGATCCCACACCCTCCTGGTCAGATGCATTGCAGTGACATTAATTGATGCCTTGAGCTACCACAGCCTGTTTTTCTCTGTTCGAATGAAAGGGCAAATGTAGCAGGGGGGAGGCAAAGGGCTGAGAGTGGCGCGTGTTACCCAGCGGAAGCCCTACACCGTTCGCCCTTCGCTCCGAGTGTACGTGGCGCAGGCGAGGGAGCTGGCCGGCCCTTTCCTGCACTCGGCCTCCGATGTTGGGATGATGTGCCTTTTTAGCCGGTGCTATCTCATGCTTGTCCAATTTTTGTAGGTATTTATCGAGGCATTTCAACTATTTCCATCGAGGCCCTGGAGTGACTTGACGACAGTCATGACAGACGACTTCATGACAGTCATAATTAGGGGACGGATTTTAATGAAATGTCTTTTTTTCTCTTTACTTTTGAAAAATGCCGTTTAGAATAGAAATTCATTTTATGTTGTGACAAAAAGAAATTACATATTTTGTACGTCTTTTTTACTTTTTTTGTCTTTTTCGGCTAATAAGTCTTTTTTTATTATCCCTTCATTTTTAATGCATTTTTTGCTAATTTCATCGATTTTAATGTCATTTTAATGGTCCTTGCTTCAAACAATATTTACGAGATGCAACAAATGTTCTCCACTGAATACCTGAATGGCAATATCTGGTAGATTTCTTCGCTCAGATTTTCTGAGTTATCAGATTTTCTGATAAAGGACAGTCCAAACCAAAAGTTTGCAAGTTCACCTGAACGAAAGGAAGAAGTCTCCATTGCATCAGTAACATATCCAAGATTTTGGGTTGTTCATCGGAACTGGTTTTTGATCACATTTTTTACGTCATTTTTCTTTGCTTTTAGGGCATGTTTAAAACATTTTAAGAGCATCATATTAATAATTTTTGGTGATGTTTTAGGTATCAAAGTGCGTCCCCTTCTTGGATAATGAACTAGAAAAAATCTGTTATATCCCAGTACCATTCAATCGTACGAATTTGCATTGCACCGGAGTTCTGTACATTTGCAAAGTACTGTAAAGATCTCTTGAAATTTCACGACTATTTTCTCCTTTAGAATAAAGTAACTTACCAGCATAAACGTGGACAAAACGATAGTAGTTAATACTAATTATATTACTGAATGAGAACTGACTGAAATGGCTCACTTAAAAGTCTGTACTGCAGCATTTCTAACCTGGAGTTCATCTAGAGTTCAAGTCTGGAGAGATCTAGAGTTCAAGTCTCGATGAGGTCTCGGAAATTTTCGTGTCTAGGATGTACGGCTAGGTCGAATTCAGCCGCTATCTGGAGCAAAATTCAAGCGGCGTACTGCTCTGATCGGAAGCTTTCCGTTGTTTATCCGATCGGTACCAGGGGAGTGCCGGAGCAGTACCCTAAAAATCCGGTCACGGGTCGCGATATTTTCCTTCGTGACCCTTGATCTCTCCTTTCCCCTTACGCACACACTCTTACCCCCACACTATACTACCACACATTTCGGTGGACGAGGCGAGCCTGCTTTTCTGAATGGCACGATGGACGATGCACCGCTGGGGGACGATACCTACAAGAGGGAAAGCCCGCGTGCTGCCTACCTGCTACTCCACTAGATGGCGCTGTAGAACAAAACTAAATATACATGTCAAATGCAACCCGCAACACTCTGCAGCATTTTTAATCTATATCGTTAAATAACTCCTAACCAAAGCGTTTGAGGGCATTAAAAACTAAAATGTTGAGGCCAAAGGCCTCAAAGAAAAGTTTTTCGTACCATAATATGCAGGAGGAAATCTTCTTGAACATGCTATTATATTTTTGCTGGTCCGGTGCTTGTCGATATTACCCCACCTGCCCAGAGACGTGCAGAATTTGCAACTAAATGTGAATGAGAGGGTCAGAGGCAGAAACAGACAGAAAGAGAGAGACATAGACTGAGACGGGAAGAGAGAGAGAGACAGAGAGACGAAGAAAGAGAGAGGGAGAGACGTTGAGAGAGAGAGACGGAGAGATAGGGAGAGGGAAGGAGAAATAGGTTAGATGAAGGACAGAGCAACGTCTGCTGGGTTCCGATAGTATAATATAAAAATAGTGACTAACGCCTATAGAAATATTCTTCTTGCAAGTGTTGAAAACATTGAGCAGCTGTCAGTGACATTCTAATTACTCTTCCCACGAAACCTCGACACAGGAAAAAAGGTTCTCTCGTGAACACAAAGCCTTACTATATAATTCCTATAAAATTGACAAAAGTAACTAACACAGAATTTCATATCAGACAAAATAATTTACTTAAAACGTTTTCTTATTAATGTCTTTTTCAATTAAAACGTGAATAAGCAGAAAGATTGCACAAAAGAGGAAATGTTCTGTAAAAATATGTAGTAAAAGACTTCCTGGATTTCATGGGCAGAGTCTTAACGAAACATTTTTAACAGGAAAACAGTCGTTTTGACGCTCGAAAACATCGCTGCTCCACTTTTTTAAGAGTCTTTTCGTTCATACTTAGCACTTTAAATGCTACGATGTACTTCGTAATTTTCTCGTGCTCCTTTGTTCAGCACTTATCTTCATGGTATTAATCATATCTGTAAACATCAAATATCCTTTGTGAGTGGATTCGATGTGTGAATGTTTCGCATTCTTTACTCAGATTGATAAAATAAATAACAAAATTTTGGTTCAAGAATTGTACGCTGTATTTACTCAAAGAGCCTAAAATAGCCCCAACTTCGGAATGTTTAAGGTTCTTGCCGATGACTTTTTCACGTCAAATCAATAAATCAAATCTGATGATTTAGGCCCGAATGTTAATAAATTAGGGGGGGTAATGATAACCCAATTATTAGGTTAATAAATTTGGGATTAGTATGTATTCCCAAACATAGCAAGGGAAGTTTTAACAACTAAAAGTTTTGTTTTTTAGTTCTAAAGGTTTTTAAGAGAGTTTGTTTCTCCCTTTTGTGAATGCAGTACTTAACGTTTATTTGTACGTTTACTACAGTCATGTTTTGACATCTTGTTTTCCATTTATTGCTGCCTTCTACCGTTTGGCTTATTCCGATTCTTTGGAAAATGTAAGGGCCTTAACTTCCTGTCTAGTTGTATGCAAGGAAAAAAAGGAAAATATATTAAATGCGTAATTCTGAGAATAAATGAGAATTATCTCCCCCCAGAAACAATGAAGGAATATAAGGCCATAAAAAGAGGTACTTTAATGTTATTTGCACTTAATTTCACGATTTAAACGTTACGCTCGACGCACATTGAACACTTGAAGATGTGGGCCTAAACTTGTGAAAATCATAGAAGCTGGCATCTCGTTTTATTCAATTTCCTGGCGGTGTAAACTCCCTCGGTCCAACTCATTCCGAAGATTCATTTTCCTCTTTTTAAGCACCTTTTTAGAATCAACTGTCATTTAGGACATTAAATTCGCCGCCTCTTCCTTCGCGTCCGCCAGATATCTTACGATGATATTTTATACAGGTATCTGTCCGTTTTTGCTATCATTGAATCTTTGTTGCAAATAGCTTACCTAAAAAGGATTAAAATTGTTCCCGCAAAAAGTGTCTATTGTTGAAAACTAAAAAGAAGATAAAAAATGAATTATTTCACATTGCTATGTGACCAGAATGTAGGTATTAAGAACTTTAGTGTTAACTATTGAATTAAAAAAAGAATGACCCTTAAAATGGTTTCCCAAGTTATAAATGCTCCAAGTTATGTGAAGCTGCTGGCAACCTTCTTGAAGGAATTTGGTTGGTCCTGCAAGCAGGGGCTGCGGTGGTTGTGGTCAGCATATCACCGATCGCATAAAGTTCACGAGTATCTTGTAGACCGCACATGGCAGGAAAACACATACACATACACACACACACACACACACACACACACACACACACACAAGGCGTATCACTGATCGTCGCCTGAGGAAGACCCATACATGGCAGGGCTGCGGTCAATCTCCGGGAATATCTTTCCAGGAAATCGGGTTTCTTATTTGACTCATTTTGTTTACTATATTTTGTTTTTATTGTGTTAATCTCGGTCTACATATCACAATGCAAGGAATTCCTGTCCAGCTCTGCCTTTCCTATCCTGATTAAATTCCTTTCTTTTTTATTTCTTTTTATTTCCACTCGTTTCATCTTTTTTAATCCCTAAATTATTTTCTTCTCCGTAGGCTCTTTCCGTGATGAACTTTCTTTCAATTTTTCTTGTGCACAACAGTTACATTGGTCTCTGGAAATTGGGCTCCTTCTCTCGCAAACTTCTGTTTTGAAGTTCAATCTGCTCGAATTGCGCTTTCGGGCAGAGGGAATGTTTTTCTAATAGCTTCCAGTTGCGTTGGTTTGATGGTGGGTCTGTGTATTTGGCAGTATAATGTCATTATACTGAATCCCGATCATATAATCCATGTATGCCATCTAGACACCAAGTTCTAGACATGTTCATTTGATGCTCTTAGACATGTTATGTTCGAATTGATTGACGACGCTGCAATTACAGAAAAACAATAAGGAGAATGTTTCATATCGTGGTATTCCTTGTTTTTAAAGATCTCAAAACCTTAGATTTACAGTCTGCAACAAGGTCGCTGAAGTATTTCGAAGTTTATATTTCCCTCCTACAATTTGACTCCTTACAATTTGACTCCTGAGCTTAAGCTCAGGGCATCAACTGATGTCACTGCAGCTCCTCTGACTGGGAGGTAAAAAATTTGCAAAAAAAGAGAAGTAAATAACCAATTAACTAACTTTTCTTAAGTAGGGGCAATTAACTAGTTTTTTATTAGGCTTAACTAAAATTTCTATGGATTTCCACTATCCTCAGCTTGTTTCCTTACATTTTTTGAAATTATTCCTTCAGGTTTCTAATATTTATCCCTTTTCTTAACCATTCACCCAAGATCATCATCTTTCCCGGATAACTACTTCATATCATACACGTACAGTATGTGTCTTTAGGTGAAGTGTGGATGCTGGGCGCGGCACAGCAGCCAAATAAGGAACCGCAGAGACTTTCGTGGTTCATGTTTCAATGGCAATTATCATTCATTGTGTCTTTTCAACAGAGACGCGTCTCGTTGCCGCCTTCATTAGAATTCAGAAAGCTAACTTCAAAGTCTCCGGAGAAGTGTCCGTCGGTTGAACGTCTGGTCTCCCATTACAACCTATCAACTCGGTGAAGCAATCCCTTCTTAAAGTACTTTCATTTTATAACAACCAAGAAGTCAAAACTCTGAAATTGATATCTCCAGTAAAATCTTGTCCAGTGTTTTGTCTAATATTGAGATACCTACTTTCAAACGAGAACGAAATTATTTTGTCAACTTTTCAGCTTTTTGCAAATGATAAGCGCAAGGTGGTAGTAATTTTCACATCTACAATAAATAAATTTTGATAGTACGTAAGTAGACTATTTTTTAATTTATTACGTATCTACGGTGAACAGAGTTTTAAGCCTGATCGGTAGACTTATCTTAGACTCATATGCTTTCATTAATTGAGATTGTTTTATTCTGAAAACACCAATGACTGCAGATTGACAGTTATTTAGTCATTTATTCCATTTCAAAATGTGCTTTAAATATCTTTTAGATTTATCACGGAACTCCTGGTATTAATGTATTTTGACCGGAAGCGGTGGCTCAGTGCATCAACTGATGGCACGGCAGTGCCTCTGACTTAGATTCGAGTACCGACAGCGGCAGGTTTTTTGACGCTAGCTTTTCAGCTCGGTCGAATTCAGTCGCTGTCTAGAGGAGAATTGTAGCGACCAGCTGCTGTGATCGGTGGTTTTCCGTGGTTTCTCCGATCAACACCAGGCGAATGCCGGAGTAGTATTCTACAAAACGGGTCACGGACCGCGCGCGATCTTTCCTACCTCTTTATCTTCACCCCTTACTTACACACACTTACACTCTCATTCACTATACTATCACGCATGGCGGGAGACCAGTCGGGGACTTGGAACTTGTCCCGGCTGGGGCGGTGCCCCACTGGTGGGAGGTACCTGGTTGGGAAAAATCCCGTTAGCTGACGGTAGGACGTTGCCGGATCTCGTCACCCAGTGGGGGAGGATCATCGCCATCTCCCGATGAAAAACATGCACTACACTTACGGGAATAATGACCTCGGTAGATGACGCGCCCGGAATCACTAATCAACCAAATTATTTTGTTTCTCCGAACTACGTGCTACTTCACTCATTCTTTTCTCGTATCCCAATCGCTTCCATGGTTTGACACGCTCTTGTCCGTTCGCCCCTTTTTTCTCATTTGTTCTTCACATCTCTTCAACAAGATTCTTCACTTCTCGATTTTTTTTCTGGTCCTATATCTTTTTCTGTGATGCCATTCTTCTCCAAATCTTTATGGTCTTAATCCATCCTCTTTCTCTGGAACATGAACCTCCTGTTCGCTGTTCTTTTTGTATTTTTCCTTCTGAAGTACCTGTAAAAGGCTAGTTTCCTCTTCTTAATTGTTGTCAAGATCTCAAATATTTCAAACGGCTCATAATTGGATCCAATGAGGTTTCTTATCATTTTTTTTCGTCTTCTCCTACTCATCTTATCATTCTTGATCTTTTCCATCTGCTCCTTGCCCATTTCTCTCTCATCCTCCTTCTCTTCCTTCTCCTCTTTCAACTCTTCTTCCTTTTCTTCCTTCTATTTCTTTTCTTCTTTCTTCTCTTCTTACTTTCTTTCTCTTCTTCTTATTGCTATTATTATTATTATTATTATTATTATTACATTGCATTTCTTGGTATTCTGCGAGTTTTTATTTCAATTTCTGTCAGGTTAGTAACCGAGCCACTGGTCAATTCCTGTTTCGTCTCAATTTAGGAATTTTCTCGCAATTGTGCGTACGTTCAAGATAATCGATTTTTGTTTTATAGTTTTGAGTATTCGAATAAGTTCCATATTTTTATGGATGTTGTTTGGCGTAACCCCTGTGCAATAACTAATCAGAAGAATAATATGAACTTTGTGAAAATTCCATAGAGCCTTGACGTCTGCTACCAGTTCAGTGTATTTTGTTATTTTTCTCCATGTGGTGTTTGAAGAGGCGCTGTTGGTGGAACTATGATGTGAATCAGGTAGCTAATCTTTCGCCGTTTGTCTACAAAAGTTATGTCTGGTCTGTTGTGATGAAGGGCTTATCTGTAATAATTTTTCATAGTATAACTTGTAGTTTAAATTTATTGTTATTATTATTATCATTGTCATTATTATCATTATTATTATGATTATCATTTTTTTTGCTCGCGATTAGGCCATCTTGGACCACGCCGAACATGCACTTGCACGGGCTCAGTATCATTTTATCACGTTGCATGTAACTAATTAGGGGGATCAGCATTAGGCTGAATCCGATTTTTTTATACCCCAGGGTTGTTAGTCCTGGGGGATGGAAGGTGAAATGATGATGATAATGAAGGTTGAATGGACGGCACACACAAACAGACATACACAAACACACCCATGCGAACCCGCGATCGTTCCGTCCGAGATCGCCACGGCACTACTGCCTTAGCGGTCTCGGCTATCCGGACTGGCATTATTGTCATTATTACTATTATTATTATTATTACTATTATTATTATTATTACTATTATTATTATTATTACTATTATTATTATTATTATTATTATTATTGTCGTCAGTGATGTAGTTTTGTTGTGTGATGGTGAGGGACAAAGACGCGGAGCGCTCGTGTTGAAAAACAGGCGTCGCAGTGAGCGCTCGCAGAAACAAATGCCAGCGATTAAGTAGAGCGCGCTGCGAGTGACGGAGCGGGGCTGGGCCGTGCGAAGCGCTGCGCCGGGCGGCGCCGGGCGGCGCCTTGTGATCGCCTATGAGTTACCGCTGCTCTCCAGAGCACTCGGCCGGGCCGTCGTCGTGTCGTCGCCGTTTGTCTTTCCCAACGGCCCAGTCGTTAGTCCTCTGGACTAACTATGCATTCGCTTAAAGTTCTGTGCTTAAAGGTTTTTCGAAACGACCCAGCTGGCTGATGCGAACGTATCGTGGATGCGGGGAAAAATCGGCGCGGATTTCGTGGACATTTTATACGTTGTCGCCCTCAAGAGTGTTGTACCCCGGTGAGTTCTTCACCATGCCCACCTCACTGCATCGTGCACATGTGCGCAATGTCTGATTAATTGCATAGAAATAATTAAATTAATGATCGAAGTGTTGTTTTTCAAAAAGTACATTCGCTGATGTTGGAACAGTAGTAGGTCGTCGAATAAGTAGAGAACATAAATACGATGTTTTTTTGTTTGTTTTTTTACCTAATGTGATTCATCCTGTATTCTTGAACTGCGAAGGATACCAAGATATGTATGTACTCCATTAACAATTGGAAGAAACGCTGATTCCTTGGAACATATTTTTAAAATACAGAGTACATCGTTGTTAACAAGGTTGAAGATACATGCAAATGTAGTAATAGTTTAAACACTATGCCCATTTCAGCTTCATCAAATTTTCAGCCTGCACAGAGTATTTCGTATTATTTCGCCTTACGTTTTGGTTTATAGTAATGGGAGCTATAAATGTCCAAAATCTCCTTGATTTATCCTTTTTATCATTATGCTGAAGTTATACAAAAACCCTTTATCATCTCCGGAATATATTATTTGGACAACTCCAATTGAAGAAATATGTGTATTTGGCACTTTGATGAGTTTTCTGTAAATGCAATAAGTGCCGACCTTAAATAGGCATTGCATCCGTTTACCAGACGACTCCTGGATATATTGAGAAATGTAGGTGAGAAATTAAGTGAAGTCGTAGGTAAGAAATGTTTATTCAGGTGGATGAGATTTCATTGTGAACAATTGGAAAATAAAAGGAGAAAACAGGAAATAAGTATCAAAAAACGGCACCCAAACCGACGTTACGTATGTAAAAGTTGCATTTTCTTCACAATTCATTTCGAGAGAAGTACGTGCGCTTGCTGGCGCCAACCAGTCCGGATTCCAACATTCCTTTGTGACGTTCGCACGCGCATGCGCAGTGCGCGGATCGGGTTCTTGGAGCGATAGAACCCGTCGGTTCAGGTGACCCGATAGTGGCCCTTACCTCTCCCAGCAGGCTCTCGCATAGCCATTCCTCTCTGCACTTCCGTTTCCTTCGAGACCATCTTGTATCCGTGACATACAGCGCGGCTGTCCTACGGTAGGTTTTCGCTATGTTTCAAATTCTCCAACTTTTTGGGATATGTGGATCAAAAGGGGAAATGTTACAGAGAAAGAGAAGTTAAAATTACTCAGTGTTTTGGCTAGATGTTAATAATTAAGAAAGTTGTTAATTATTCCATTTTTCTGATGTTTTAAAGAAACTGATTGATTGCCTTTGAAATCTCTTATTTAGGTATCGGCAACATTTCGCTGAGATACGGTAGTTTAAATATTCAATAATAATACAATTCTCGGCTTATACATTGGTGATCCGAAATAAAATAGGGTCTCCATTCCATGTTATCTCCTGAATATTTCGACTCCTTCTCTCATGAAATGTGTTTCAAAAACACTTCACGAAGAAACTGTGTCAAAAGAGAAAAACTCCAAATTTCATGATATAATTTATTTATTTTCTGACCTTTTATTCTTTAAGATCATAAGTTTAAAATGTTGGAGACAATTGTTAAAAAATATGTAGCATTGTTTTGTGCATTAAAATAACACAAATTTAAATCACACATTAAACCCCTAAGTGTGAAACCAGAGACGTAAAGAGCTTTTTAACCTAGTGATTGAAATGCAGAAAAAATCGCGAAGATTCCCAATTTCGAATCTGCAGTCTTCAGGACAATTAGACTTCCACGTGTACAGCCGGCTGTAGCGGCCGATGTTTTTATTTTTATTTTCGAAGCGTGGTTCCCCAAAACAAGGTCGCTAATAACCTTTTTTTTTACAGTGCGCCCAACGGCGCAACTAATACTCGAGACCCAGACGTCCTTGGAGTACCCAGTTCATTGCCCGGCTGAAATCTAACCATATCTCATTTCAAAGGTCATAGGGTCCGGAGCGACAAAAAGAATATTTCCTCAAGCATTTGAAAGTATAATGAAAAGTTTGAAAAATAAATCATCAAAATGGGAGGCGTGAAGGCTGTTATACCAGTGAAACATACAAATTAATAGAGCAAAGCTTTCCTGACATAATGGATCGAAAATGTCCGTGGATCTCACCAGCGCAAAAATACTAGTACATGATTGATGACCAACAAAATTTATTCCAATTTAGGCTGTGGTGAAAGTGTGCAAGGACCATGAAAATTTTTGCTGTAAATAGTGTAGTGGTTAGGCAAGTTCTCTTAATTATTCAGTCTCAGGCAGACCATGAAATCCGTGGCTTTAGACTCCCAAAATAAAATTTAATCCGGAGGTCATATGTCTTCGACTTGTTTATTGTTCACGTTCCGTTAAGAGTCACATTTTGTGTAAGATATGACACGGAAGACTAATTTTAAATATTGCTAAAGGTTGCTTACAAATTTGGCTAATAATTCCGAAAAGCCCTGTTTCACTACACGATTTTTGTAAGTCCGGGATGATATTTTCGTAATGCAAAATAGACGTCTCTTAAATCCTCCTGTATATTCTGAGCTACATAAGCATGCCCACAGGAGAAAGCACAGCCCCCTGAACATTTTGTAGAGCATCTCGTAGCCCTATAGAATAAAAGAGTTTATCTCTGTAATTATAAACAATTCCTGGTTTTCCACTTTTTAAGCTGACGCTTTGGGGAATTGAAATATGACATTTGGGAAAGAAACTCCTTAAACCTGTGACAATCCTGTTTATGGTTAAGTATAAAATGAATTGTATTTATTAATTGTATCATGTAAGTTATGATTTGATTTTCCTTGCATGTTTTATTTAATTAGAAGGGAAATCATAATTAAATTAACTAGAGGTGCTACATCAGCACATACTTTCTAGCTTATTTTTAATTTGCAACTTTCAAAAATTCAGAGAGTTCAACGAAATTGAACCCACGCCATTCTTTCACCCGCACCAAATTATCGCGAAAACTACTCATATTTTCGAAAGGTGAACATGAAATTATTTAAATACCCGTCTTTAAGGATCAGTTTACATACAGAAAAAATGTATCTTCAATGTTGTAACTGTAGGAAGACGGCCAAAAACTTGCACTTTTGCAATTTACAAAAAATCTGGGATTTCAAACCGTTTGATCCAAAAACAATTGTGTAATTCTTGAGAAATATTTTAAAATGATTTTGAGGCCTTGTGTAAAGTACCCTCAAAAATCAAAATATTCCTTTGAACGTCCCAATGCCACGAGTTCGTTCAGATAGATTGAGGAATATCAATTCAAGGAAAGTCAATTTCAAAAACATCGACTGAGCGGTTTAGACGCTACAGATTGACTACTCATTGACCACAAACGAGCAGACAGATGTTTTTGCCGTCAATCGATTTTTCGGATCGAGGACCCACACAATTTGAATTCTGGCTACACCACGTATTAAAGGATATTTTTCTATGTTTAGCAACAGGATGTATACCCTTTTTCGTTACCAGGGCCTGGCAACAAAAATTTTTCTGCCGAAAATTCGCCGTTTTCTGTCGCAGGATTACATAACTTTCTCTTCTTACAAAGTATCTTCGAAGGGCGAGAAAATAAAAAAAAAGTTAAAGTAAAGGTAGGCCAAACAGGGTCCGAACAAGTTTACTCCCCCCCGTTCTTGTTGTAGACTGTACACACGTTATGCTGAGCTCTCTTTCGTCTCTTGCGTAAAAAAGTGCGTCGATGTTCCTGAGGCCGAGGGGCTTAGAAATTGGCCGCTGCACCGTCTGGGCGGCGTGTCAGTGCGAGCGCGGGGCTGAGCAGCGCTGAGCAGCACGGCGCAGCGCCTGCGCCGGGGCCTCAGCAGGCAACGCGACGCCGCGCACCGGAAGCCGCCTGCGTGCTCAGCTGCCCCTCCCCCTCCCCCCGCCCCCCTGTTCCAGAGGACACTCGCACTTCGCGAAAGCCCACTCGATCCTCGGTGCTCGGCGCCTTCGCGATGCGTTGAGCCGTGGCGCGAATGCGACTTTTCCTTACGGTACCTACTCGCCTACCTAAGGTACCCGCCTATTTCGTTTTTATTTGTGGCTTACTGCGGGGTTTAAACTTGACTACGCTTAGGATTAGGTGTTAACGAAGACAAAAATATTTTCTTCAACAAGTTGCTTTAATTATTTCTTCTGATATGCCCTTTTTTCTTTCAAAGATAGGGCATTTGTAATATCATAACTCCTGAACCGGTAAAAAAAAAGATTCCTTTTTACTTTCTGGTACTTACGTGGATACGAAGTAATATACGTAGTTTAGAGAAAGTTATATAATGCTGCGGCAAAAAATAGCTATTTTTCGACTGAAAAACTCGCATTGTGAGAGGCCCTGGTACAGAAAAGCTGGATACATCATGTTCTAAAATGTAGTAAATTACGTTTTGAAGTCACATTTCAGAAATTGTGGGATCTTGATACCGAAAACGTGTTTTCCAAAACGTCCGTCCGTCTGTCTGTTGTGTGTGAACAACACTAGTACCTAAAATACATGTAGGATTTGTTCCAGACTGAATAAATCCCCTTCGATATAGCTTCACTCGAAGCTCTGCGATTTTGAAAAACATTAATTGTGGGAGTACTTTACATAAGACTCCTGGGACATTTTCAAAATTTTCTCAGAAACGACTACAAATTTTTACTTAAATTTCTTGAAATAATAAAGTGTGTGCTACCTAAAATTGATCCTGAAAATGGCGAAAATATAATGAATCATTCCTTAATAGGCAGTATGAATCGAAATGAAAACAATTGTACGTACAAATTTGTTTTACTGCCAGATATTTTATTAAAAACATATTCAACTTTTTAAAAGAGTATCACATGAAACATAGTAAAAAATGTAATGTCGAAACAGCTTTGCCCTCTTTTAAAAAAATCAATTTTCAGCGGGAAGTTCAACTTCAACATGGTGACGATTCACATTTGAATATCCAAAATAAGTACTAATTAAGAAAAAAGAGACTATTAACGGACGAATAGGTATTTTCAGGCACTCTCAATTCCTCTCACGTGATGCAGACCTTAATTGCGTATTGTTTGCCATGTTGTGAGGTTAGCAAAACATTGCATTGAAATGCATCGCACATCTACCGCCAACGACGTTTAGGCGTTAGAGGTTACACCTTTGTACTTTGATGTTTCCCAATGTGTGGTCCGCAGATCACATGCCTACTGCTTGATTCTTATCTGTATTTACGCAACAATCAGAATAATCCAAGGATTAGTTAAGAGAGGAAAGTACAATTACTATTTCGTTACACATATCATGCGTTAGTTGCATGTATTCGTATAACTTTGTTTAAGCAGTAACAAAAGGTCTTGTGGACATAGTAAATCCTTCACTCACTGACGAAGACTACTCTAACAGATTCCAGATGGATCGTGGGATAATCAGAGAAGTTTTATGCCTTTCCAGAAAGTGTTTTTGGTGACATGATACCCAGCTAGTATATCAGTCATTTAATATTGAAATATTTCTCCGAACTTCATATCCCGATTACTTCTCAAGAAATTTGTTTCGTACACAACTAGATCGTGACAAGGATTTCACGGGGTTCCTTTGTTTTCCTTGCCTATCAATTCACCCCCACTCTACTTCTACTTCATATCCCGCTATCACCGAATCATCCTTCATTGCAATTTCATTCTTTCCCCATAATTATTGTTCATTGCTACGTTATTCCAGCAAGGCACGATATATTAAGTGGGTTGCGAACCACGGACACTTGACTATCTCTCGGCTTTTCATTCCGGAGGCAAATAAAGAACATGGGCGAGATATCCATTCCCTCCAATGATTGGGTATTATTAGTTCCCGAGCGCAATCGACCCGACTGAGGCCTGTTAGCCCAGCTATTATTAGGTCGCTGATGTACTAGCTTGTTAATGACCAAAAAAGAAAATACGGAGATAGCCGAAATGTGAGTGAAACAAAGTAATGGATGTTGAATTTCTTACGTTCTAACATATTCAGGATGACCTTAAAAGGAATGTAACGGACAAGATTTTTGTAATCGACGTTAGGTTTTCTTTAAACTCCAGAAAAAAAACTCGAAAATGTTTTTATTTCACACGAAATTACTCACCTGTGTTATGAGATGCGCTGCAACCTTTATTTACCCCTTTTTTCTTCAACTTCAAGGCATCCCCCTTTCGTAGTTACGCAAGAGGTTTTATAACTCATATTCAATAGAGACCGTTTCGTTAAGGTCGCTCATAAGCGGTACAATCTTGTCAAATAATTAACTGTTATTTCTACCATGCATATTTTGTCGAACTTGAAAGGATGGTCGAGTCAGGTCCAGTGAAGCTTGCCAGACATACTACAGGGCTTCCGTTGGGATGGTGGTGGTGTTGCGATACCAACACACTCCAAACAGTCCGTTTCTACTCACTATGCAATGGTAGCTAAAGTTCAAAACAATTAAGGTGTAAACATGAAGCACCTGCGTTTCGTTCTGTGAAATGTTTTCAGGGCGTAATGTCTCTTCCGCATGGCATCGCCAAATATAACAGATTATTGCGTGGTCCCCGTGAAAGAAATCCTGACTAATCCGAAGGGTATCAGTGTTGAGAGAACGTCATTCATAGTTCGACAACTGACACAGTTTACGCGCTTCTATTAGTGTCGTATTTCCACTGTCGTACGTGACTTGGGAGGAAAGTGAGCGTTTCCTTTATTTAACTTCCATATAACACTTAACGCCCGTGTAAACTCTGAGCTACGCAGCCCACGCAAATGAGCGACGTGAATGGAGCGGGGGGAGGGGCAGCTCGGGTTGCAGGGTGGGGGAGGGGGTACAACAGGCTAATGGAGGCGGCGTCGTGGCGCCCGCCCCCCCTCCTCCTCTCTCCGCACTCCACACTCCACACTCGACGTTCCCTTTTCTGCTCCAGAGACTCGACAAACCCTACAAACCCGGAAATCCGTAAAGCTCAGGAGATAAAAATTTCATGGAAAGTTGAGAAAGTGAGTGCGGCATTGAATAAGTCGTGAGAAGCTAATCAAGTTTCCAATTCATTGTTATATTTATTAAAAATATATTGAAATATCAGGAATATATTATGGGTTTTTTGGAATTTGACAGACGGATTAAGATATAATATTTCTTCCAGATACCAGCGTCATAGCTGATCTCGAACGGTCTTTTTATGAAATCTGTTTTACGGATTGTAAATTATTCGACATGGGCGCTAATGACCACAAATCTTAAGGGACCTTTGAATATCAGTCAACTAATCTTTCAATTAGAATTACATGAGAGAATTCTATAGTGGCCGATTGAAATAGTGATCCGACTGTAATAGTGTATACATACAGCGTCTTGAAGATTTCCCCTCGTAAAAAAAGATTAGATAGATAAATAGATAAATAGATAAATAGATAAATAGATAAATAGATAAATAGATAAATAGATAAATAGATAAATAGATAAATAGATAAATAGATAAATAGATAAATAGATAAATAGATAAATAGATAAATAGATAAATAGGTAAATAGATAAATAGATAAATAGATAAATAGATAAATAGATAAATAGATAAATAGATAAATAGATAAATAGATAAATAGATAAATAGATAAATAGATAAATAGATAAATAGATAAATAGATAAATAGATAAAAAGATAAATAGATAAATAGATAGATAAATAGATAGATAGATAAATAGATAGATATAGATAGATAGATAAATAGATAGATAGATAGATAAATAGATAGATAGATAGATAGATAGATAGATAGATAGATAGATAGATAGATAGATAGATAGATTCATAGATACATAGATAGACAGATAGAAAGATACTGAAACAGAATTGAAGGCAGCTAGTTACTCTCCACGGTAGTTTTCTATGGTTCTCGCTAACTCTATCAATAAGCCACCGGGGAAGGCTATTGTTTTATTTTATTACAATATTTATGCTATGTATTATTTTATTATACATGTATTCTATGTATTATTTACATTATATTTCACCTCAAAGTTGACATCTCACTTCAGGTATATTTGGGCAATGAATGAACTGCTTCTAGAAGCCCCTTCTCCAGGCCAGACGCCGCACGTGACGGGGCGAGTAAATCCGTCCAGAGGCTCGGCCGAGGAGAAGGCCAAGGCGGCGTGAGGCTCTTGCCCTGGGAATCCTTAGGAGCGCCACCCGCCCCAGCTCCTTATCTGCGCGGGCGGGGGCGGGGCGGGGGCGGGGCCCCCTCGAGGCGCGCGCCGCCTCGGCCGGCCGGGGATTTGAGACGCCTCTCCGCCACGGCGCAGCGGAAAACCACCTCGCACGCAATCGCTGCCACGAGGCGGCTCGCGCCAGATTTCAAGCCTTGAAATTCACTTCTCGCGGCGTGGGTTCACGGAGTGGGTGGTCTTTAGGGTTCGGCCCCTGGCACCTGGAGCTGACGTCATGTCTTTGTCAATAGGTCTTCGTAAGTGGACACTAGGTTCCGAACGTGTTTTCATTATAAAGACGGTATAACAGTCTAGATTTCACTTGGTTGGAAAATTAATTTGGAAAGGGATTAATTCTTGGACAAATATTAGAATCCAAAAAGAATTATTTAATTTTACCTAAACTTCTGTCCAAAGAGACCTCACCTGCTGACTTAAGCTCAACGCCTATATTGCCACTATCTCTGGTGTGACTGGTCGAGAGTCCTGAGTTTCGAGTCCCGACGGTAGCGGGATTATCAACACAAGCTCGTATTTAGCTCGGTCGAATTAAGACACTGACTGGGGGAGAATTGAAGCGGCCAGCTGCTCGGATTAGTAGTTTTCCAGGCGAATGCCGGAGCAGTACCCTTACAAACGGGGCACAGAGCACACACTTTACTTAAGCACACTTTTATGTACTGTATTACCGCATATGGTGAATGATTAGTTTGGAGAGCTTGTCCCGACTGGGGCGGTGCCCAGTTGGTGGAGATACCTGATGAAAGAAACTCTTGCAAGCAGGCGTTTAGGTCGGGACCAGATTGCACCATTCAGCGGGGGAAGAACTACTACCGCCTCTTGCGTTAAAAAATTTCCAAACTGTGGAGATTACTGACTATAGCAGTTGACGTTCCCGGAAACATGCCAATCCAAAGAGAGACCTACTTATCACTTGATGATTATGGTAATTGTGATTGTCACACATGGTTCCGAGAGATTAGGCGAGGAAGGAAACATTCGCTCTATCTGTTGACTGCGATATTCAATCTCGGAAATATTCAACATTATTATTTTAAGAACCGTACGCCTTTCGCTTTGGTGGATTGTGCAATCTGGCATTAAAATTGCCATGGAAGTTGATATCTATAGGGCCAAAATCTACTTCTTTCTACCGCGCTAAACTCTGACATCACGGTGACTCACCTTCGGAATTTATTCTAGATGTTTAACCATTTGGTCAAGACCCGTTATCTTTTCGCATGCATCTTGTTTCAAATTCTCTCAGAATACCTTCATCTATCTTTTTCCCCAATAACTTGTTGATGGTTACGAATGGAAACAGTCGTAACGTCCCCCAGAAATCGTCAGGTTTTAGGACCCAAATAATGCATACCCTTTCAAACGAACTATAATACTACTGTATTAGTAAAAAATGATTAATCGCATGAAGTTAGCATTACATTTTCTTAATTCCGATTAGAAAAATTGTCAGTGATCTCAATTTAAGATGAAAAGTGACGAAGGTGTTCCCAGTATTCTCAACTTTTCATTATTAATAATAAATACCAAATGCCATAATTCGTAAACTAATATTTATTCTTTCAAATATCACAGTACCATTTTATAACGGACTAGGGATGTGTTAATGCTTCTGACTGCTCTTTGGAATTGCGACATCTGCACGACCCCATTGGCCGGTCGTCACCAATCACTCTTCGAAAGCTGCCTTTCAGTGCGACAACATAGAGGCAGCAACTTTTCTCGAGGCCAGACGAAAACTATGAGACAGCTGACGGGTCAGTCGCGACGCCAGCTACGTTCGACGTAGCCTCAAGACAGAGCACTTTCTCTTTTTCTTAAAATACGTGAATGGCGCCAATGTCTAATCTTGCCAATTGGATAGGAGACAGATGGAAAGAAGACGTTTCTTACAATTCTCGTTTTAAAATGACCTGAAACACTAAGGAAACTGAAAAAAATCGGATATTTTTTCTGCAATTTAGTGTATAGTTAATATTAATGCAAATATAGTGGAATACATTCAGTTATAATCGAATAATCTGCAATACAAACTATACTTGTTGAAAAATCTCCTTCCTGAAATACGAAAGGTTCCTTTAGTCTTTGTAGATTTCAAGGATTTTTTATGATATAGTTAAAACCTATTCTTAACGTTTTATTGTTACAAACTTTTGTTTGCAAATTCTTGAAGCCTCTTTAACCATCAGGAGTGTCAAACTGCGTCCGCACGACGCCTGACGCTATTTGCCCGCCTGGGAAGCCCGGCGCTCTTTCGGGGAAGAACAACTTTCGCGTGATTTTCCCTGGACATTTCCCCTCCAAATCCAGAAAGGGGTGTACACGCGCAATCTGTAACGCTCGAGATATCACAAGTAGTTGCTTCATACGAAAACATGTTTATCTGATGATTTTTATCAAATAACCAAAATTTGAATTACTTTTATGTACTGTATTTCTTGTTACTTTATTTCAAGTTTATTTTGTGTTTAAATTCTGACGTTTATACTGTCATCAAGGGTCAGAAATATATTTGAATGGCAAATTCTTGGCCTGTTTTCGTTTTGTATTATGTTGCATTAAACATTTCTGATATTTACTGTTAATGGCAGTAATGTGAAATAGACAACACAGAATTGCTAATTTATCTCTGAGTAAAACCTCTTAAATTAATTGCCTCTTTTAACAGGCAAGAATCGTTGTTCCTGATCTGAACATAGAAACAATGAAATTATTGCACTCTTTAAATAAACGCAATTACGAAATCAAGATTGCAACATGGATAAGAGCCAAAATTTATTGCTTATTTATCCTTGAAAATAGATTTTATTACATGGGAGTTTTTTTTTTTCCTTTCTGTTTTCAAAATTTAAATTGTATATGACTTAGTGTAGGGATCACAGAATTTTGAAAATGTGCACACAATTTACTTTCCCCATAGCACGTCATACGCAGTTTTAACTGTTTTTTTTACGTAAAAATAAATAAATAAATAGATCCTTCGATTCAAAATGATTAATGTTCTCAATGGATGTCGATACTCAATCCTCGACGAATTGCGACTGTAATCACAATGTAAACATTTTGTGTTAATCAAAAATTGCTGGTCTCTGGACATAAATCGCACCCATACACACAAATAGTCCAGAGAGCAGTGAAATGGCTGGTGTAATAACAGACGGAAAGCTGCTCTGAAACAGAAAAATCGTCGGCCCGCGTGAGTCGCCTGAGGAGTGGAGGGTCAAGCGCTGTGGAAGCCCTACGCGGTGAAACCAAGCGCCCACCCACCCGCCCACCCAAGAAACGGCCCCTGCCAACCACCTCTGACCCCGAGTACGATCAATGCGTTTCCTTTAATGACGATTATGACAATTTTTTAACGATGTTTTTTACGGCCGGATGCCACTTCCTGACCAACCACTGGGGTCACACAAGCACATTACTCATAGATAACACTCACAATCTCGAAACACGCACAACCATGCCCGAGGCGGGATTCGAACCTACGATCCTTCGGTCCGAGACCGTAGCGATGTTGACTACCGGATCGGTGGTGATTATGACAATAACAACTAGCAAAATAATTGAATGCTCTTGAAGAGTGCTTCTCAAACTGTGATAGTCTCCTCCCCCCAGTGTATATGCGGTATGTTTAAAACTTTCGTAACTAAAGGTTTGAAAAAGTATTAACCACTTGTCTGAAACATTATGATCAGTAATTATAATTATTAAAATTGAAGCTTAAATCTCTTTTATAAACAATATATACATACATAATTTTACCTTATACTAGTATCTAATTGTCGCCATTTAGAAACATTTCTGCGTGGGCGTACATCAAACTTTCAGTCCACTGTGAGGGGTACAATGTTTAAAATGTTTAAGTACCTCTGCTGTAGACGAAGTGCTTTTAATTGTTCATTTATTTAAATTGATTAAATGTCTGTACATTCGCATCTTATTGTCAACATAAATTTTAAAGTGAGTTATTTATTATCAGATTTGTCATGGTTAACTAACTGTCTTTCAGCCATGTCCACAATTTTTTTAGATTAACAGTGAGCATTATGCTAGCCCGCTAGCGATATTAGTTTCTTGATCTTCGTTTTTTTTTTGCGTTCAAATTTTCCAAAGTGGAATACCGAACTTCTTTAGTTTGCGGGTGTTATCATCTTTACCGGCTACGATACAAAACTTACCGAATGTTCACACATTCTTATTCACCTATAGAGTAAATACTCACTGTCTGGGGAAAATCCGAAGTTGTGTTGATCATTAATACATTTGCAAGGTTTTCAATATAACTCGAACGTCATAGTTGATCCTCCGGTAGCTTATTGACGGCGTCAAGTACTAAAATACTCGGTGCAATGAGATAAAAATATTTATTAAATAATGGAAGTGAAAGTAATTAACAGTAGTTAGCATTATCCGCGCTGTGTTTTTATCAAAGGAAAACACACTTAGGAACTTGGTCTTTCGAAGTGGACGTGTTCAGTAATGAAGGGGATTTAAGGACGAACAGAACCCTTCGCAGTTGTTTCCAATCCACTAGAGGGCGCGTTTATAAACACCATCACTCTGGTTTGTTGATGGAAGTGGAGGCGTTAAAAGAGGAAACGGGGAGCCTTAGTGAAGAGCCCAAACGAGATATCTCGAATGGAGAATATACAGTGACGACAAAATCAATCCCTGAACTGATGGGGCCATTATCAAGTCTCTCTTAAGGAATGTTCCTCACTCCGTGTTTTAAACCATCAGATCGCAAAGATTCTTTTTTTCGAATCACTCTAATTTTTTTGAAATTTTTAAATTTCATCCTTTTTTTGGGAGAACTACTAACTAGTACCTTCCGAGTAAATATCTCGTGTATGATCCAAGATATTTCTAAGTTTAAGTTTACATCGAAATTGATGAGTTACTAATGATACAGTCATCACAACATAGAGCAGTAAGACGAGGAGATTTACCCATGAATACTTTTTCCCTCACAAAGAAGACAAACGTCCACCGACAAAGATTCGAATCGCTCTGTCAGTCCAGCTGTCTCATTCCTTTCATTAGAGTCGCACCGACGGTTAATTTCAACCGGAAGTGCGGTCCGTGGCCCATTTGTTAGGTTATTGCGCCGGCATTCGCTTGGTGGTGATCGGAGAGACCACACAAAACTACCGATTAGAGCAATCAGACGCTAGAATTCTCCTCTAGACAGCAGCTGAACTCAACCTAGCTATCCATCTAGTGTCGAAAATTCTGCCACCGGTGGGAGCCAAACTCTACCCACCGTTGGGAGCCCTCCCCCGGTCAGAGGCACAGCAGTGATATCAATTGACGCCCTGAGCCACCTAAACCGGTTTGTAAAGTCATCTTTCAGCTGCTCTGATGGTTAGTTATCCGTGGTTTCTTCACCCAATACCAGGCGATTGCTGGAGCAGTACCCTATCAAACGGGCCGCGGACCGCGCGCCCTTCTTCCCATCGTGGTAGGCGGAGAGTACGTGGGTGGCCGGGCGTCGGGGGCGGTGCCCGGACGCTCCTTGTCTCTCCCTTCCGTCCCCTCCCCACAGTTGCCCGTGCGCACGGCCTTACGAGCTTCCGACTTCTCCCATACACAGGTCACATGCCAGCGCTTCCTCCTACCACCCTCCCCCCTCTCCACCCCTCTCCTCGTCTGACCACGCCGCTCGCCCTCTTCGTCCTTTTTCTTCTCGCTTTTCGCATCCGGCTCGCGCTATTGCCTGTCTTCAAATTCATTTCCTTTCGATTTCGTAGACGGTTCATGCTGCTTTGTACGAATATTTTTGCCGTTCTTAAAATAACTTAAATTTAAAGAAGAAGAAGAAGAAGAAGAAGAAGAAGAAGAAAGGAAGCATTTGATTAATTGCCTAGTCAATTTCCTGTTTCCTGTTATGTTGAACGTTAACGAGATGCCTCTTCTCATTTGTTCCTTTCAGCTGAGTTTATCACAAAATCTCAAGTGAGTTGTTTCGTTTAGTCCCCTTCTGAAACATTTCAATCCTATTTCCTTTTCGAGCATCTATTGCTATTGTTTCAACAGGGCAATGAACTCCAGACAAGTCCTTCAAAGAGGAAGGGGGAAACCGCATCTCGTACTTAAAACGGAATGAAATAGACAGAATGTTACACATGTAAATATTATAGTCGTGGCAGAGAAAGGGAAAGAAGTCGTGGTGGAGAGTTTGATGATAATGAACCTTGTACTAATGTAGGACCACCTAAAATGAGCTACTTTTTCATTCATTTCATGCATTGTCGGTTTCTTCATTTTATTTATGAGTACTTGCCCGTTTCTTTATGTAATTTCCTCGAAATTTTCAGTGGTTCTTTGTTGAATAATACATCTCTTTGTTGTCTTGCTTCCTTATTGACATATGTGTTTGGTGAGCTTACTGCCGACGCCTTATTAAATACGTGAATCTTTTACAAAATGTAAAAGATCTATCCTTTACCTATTATTGTTCGCTTGTGCGGAAGGAAGCGAGAATTTCACTCTACAGGACTGCTGGTCACATATCTACTCTACAGAAATTCTGAATAATTAATACAGTCGACGCCGGTTATAGTAAACCCTGAAAATACAACGTTCTGGTAATAATTCCCACCTGGAAATGAATATATTGCCTCAGTGCCACAAATTCCAACACTACACAGTTTGAATTTCAACAGTGCAAAAGGCATTGAAGGGTGTCACGACTGCATTACGATACTTAGACACAGAGGTCAATGTAGAATCAATCATGGATAGAACACGCATTCTGGAGAAGAATCTAGAAAAATTACTAATGAAAATGTACGAAGCAAACAATTGAAATGGAATTGATTTTTTAAGGACAAATAAAAATATTGAAATGTTCAGTTTGTGCTGTTAATGTGTTTTGCTGCATCTCTGTGTTAATAAAATTAATCTTAATGAAGAAATTCTATTTAATTTTTACATAATCGGATATAGTGAACCTCAAATATAGTGAACTAAAAATGTTTATCCCCAGAAGAACCGGAGTCGACTGTATATGAAATTTTCATTCGACTCTTGGAGAATAGTAGGCATATGCTCCTGGATATATAGTATTTAATTATTTTCTTATCTTACTTTACAAAATTTACTTAATTATGTACTTTAAAAATATTTACAATTTCTACTACACGAAAAATGGAGCTTGTAATTTCATGTATCGAATGGAACCAAATTGAAACTAATGGGTAGGGTAAATTGGTTTGAATTACTGAAGATTTGACTCGCCTAGTATCTCGAGTTAATAAGAAATTAAATGAAATTCGAATAATACCTGCTTAGCTGTTCGTTTATACAATTAAATTTCAATTTACAGATAATCGTCAAGCAATTTCAGGATGCCTTGATAAGCTCAAGATTAATATCCTACAAGAATCTATTTTTTAAGCTACTAACTTCCTTCAATCTAAAGATGAAAAGGCTTTCAAAAGGAATTCCATGCAAATTATTTACGAGTATCAAATGTTTCATTTCTCAATGCTAATCTAAAACATCGGGGCAATAACTTTCTAATCATTTCGTTTTTGTAAGGTTCCTCAAGGAAAACAACAATATTTTGAATAACTGAGGCTTCCCAATTTGTGTAAGCTTTAGTTATGAATTTCGACTGTAATGTAAAAATTGTGCACGTTGAACACGCCCTATGAGATTGAATTAGTTTACGTTAATAATGGTTTTTATTTCATTATTTAACGTCATAAATACGAAAAAGTGACGTTTGCGGCCAGGAGAGAGGGTTAAGAGTGGGGGTTAAGAGTGTACCATTACGACTCACCCAACGGACAGAGGTCGTTCATTTGGCTAATAGTTGTCGAAATGGAAGCTTAGGAAGAGGGTCGTGCCTTTCTGGAAGGAGAAGGTGCGTAGTCCCTGAAGGCAAACCGTTGGCGTTTAGAGGCCTTCGTCCTCAAAGTTTTAGTTTGTAAGACCCTAAAAAGCTTCCTTTAGGAGTTATTTAACGATATAGATTCAAAAATCCGGTAGAGTATTGCGGGATGCATTTAACATTAATATGTAGCTGCGATTTTTAAAACAAATCCTTCATATTTTTAAAGTCAAAGAGTAGTTCGTCACGTCTTCTTGAAATTCCCTTTTTTAGACCTCATTTATAAAGATTGGTTGCGTATGAGAGCCGCAAAAGGGAAGTATACTTTTTTTTTATCTAGGGCTTTTATCCAGCCGACAGCCAGTTACCTTTTACGCCCCGATGGGACGTATATTCGACCATACACTAGACACTAACACACTTGCGGGCTCCTCTGATCTGGGGTCAGCAGAACGCGAGGTCCTCCGCGACAACACACACAAAGTCAAGGGACAAACAGCCATGCCCAAGGCGGGACTCGAACCCGCGACCCTTCGGACCGAAGCGCTGAGTCGGTACTCGCTCTTAGCCACCTCGGCCATCCAGGTCGGCGGTATGTATACTACTGAAATAATATAGGAGACGATACACTGTATTTATAACGGCATTTATTAGGGGGTGGCCCATGGCGTAGTGGTTTCAGAGCGGTTCCCCCATGCACAGACCACCCATGCTGTTACAAGTGGAATTTGTGCTTCCCGGCAAGTTTTGTCTGGGTTCTCCCGTTTCCGCTACCCATTTGCATTCCACCGGATCACTGCATCAGTCATTCACTATCCTATCCTATCACTAAGCATCATTCCTTTAAAGAAACAAGAATCACAGCGGCGTCTAGGCGATAACTGAAGAAATAGCCTAGACGTGCCATGGCTACCTCAGCGGGTTAGCGATACGTGGGGCCCCGGCTTGGCGAACAAGAGAGAAGGGGAAATGGTGAGGGAGTAGGTGTGGGTGGTCAGGAGTGGATGGAATGCCAGGCAGGACGTCGGGTACAGATTCGTTGAAACTGGCACATGAAGGAGAAATTATTTAATTTATAGAATTATTATGTCTACTTGTTAATTATTCTTGTATATATATAAATAGAATCTACGCATCTGATAAAACTTTGAGTGAAACCAGATATTTGTTCTTGGTAAAAAAGAGTTGTCTATGAGTCACCGAATGTAAAAGAAGCTGAGAAGGACGATGGGAGTTTCGCAGTTACACAACATGTAATGCCTGATTCTTGCAGCAAGCGGACTTCAATGGAAACTATTTTAAGAGCACCGTCACGAGGTCTTCTCGCCACAAACTGCGAAATGAATGGAAGTGCTCGTTCTATTGCGGTTATGTCCTTGGGAGCAGCAATGTGTTGCATGAACAGCTACGCGTGTATTTCTGATCTCGCTGTCTTGATCTGTATTTTCTTAGAATATAGATTGAGTCATTGGCGTGCAATTTTGGGAGGGAGATATCAAAGAAAGTGCGTGCAACTCTGTGCAATTTTAAGTGAAGCCACAAGTTGTAGTCGTTTTAGAGAAGCTAACAAAATGCATACGACAGATGAAAAAATGCCAAGTTTACACAAACTCAATAGCATACACTGACTATAAACCAAACGAATATCCAACACCAAAATTTACTTTGATCGTATGTTTTATAATAAAGATAATGGAATCTTTAATGACCGATTTAATTGCAGGGAATTCTGTCCCAAATTTAATATTTATATTACAGTTTTCAACCTTCACAGGTTTCCTTATACTTTTTTCTAATTTTATTAATTTTAATATTAGTTTAAAGGAAGAATTTCATACATTCTGGATTTAAGAGTTTGAGAACTTTGAGGAATCGGTTCGAGAAAATTTAGTATTCATTGAATTTGGTTAATGCAACTTTTTCCAGTTCTTAATATTTCCGACATAACTCTAAAACGTCCTTTGTGTTAGATACTGGACAGGGATACATAATCAATTTCTTCGTTTGGTGTAAATTAATCCAGTGTTCTCCGTGATCCGTGACGCATTCATGAAATGATGAAAAACACCCAGTTGGGCTCTGCGACCCTTGTAACAATAGTCGCTCAGTCGATGAACCTACAAATTACCTTGTCATCGCAGGCAGGTGAACTTACGATTAATGGCTCCCAATTTCCTTCAGAATAATTTATCTTTCCTGTCTTTGCGTTCGTATGACGATTGCACAGTGTTATATAGCAAGTTTCAAAGTGTTGAACCCGTGCTGAAAATATCGAAATGTATTCGAAATTTCATGCGTTTGAAGAAGATGTATTAGCAAATATGACTGAGTATGTTGTTAGTGGCGAAGACATGCGTAAGGTATATAATTACAGTAGCAGCTGCTGAATGCTAATTATAAAAACAAATGTATTGAGAACATTAATATGAGTACGATCGAAAATCATTAATAAATATTCCAAGTCATTACTCTTTCTTGGTGCTATGAAATTGGCATAAAATGGCTCATTGCCTTACACCTTATAAAGGTCTCATTTAATCAATCTCAAAGGTCTCTTATAATCATGGTGCCTACGTGACTTCTATCTCTCACTATTCCTTCGTTTTTGCAGGCTGTGTGCTAATCCTAGTTGTCACGATCGAAGCAATGTCCCGTTGAGTTTATCAAATCTTATTGTATTCAATGTGAGAGTGAGAATAATCTAGAGTGAAACTTCAATGCACGTGATCAGTATATCAAATTTCGGCCTCTATATTGTTTTTAGTTTGAGAATTGTCTTTGATTTTAATTTTTTGCAGTCTTTACTTTTTATTCTTTGAAGTGTGGTTGTGAAACATCAAAGCACTAATTGCTTTCTTGGATCTATTGTTTCTACTTTTCAGTCACGTATTAGTGACAGATATGGAAATGAAAATGAAATATTTTTAGGGTTCATCCCAATCATCTCAGTAAGTTCCAAATGAAGAGATAATAATCGTTTTTGTTCATATTCCGATCAGATATTTCTTCTTTCTTTCTTTGACAATAGCAATTTCTGGTTGACGCAATCAGGTATCATGACATTCGTATTCCGCATGGAAATGTCTACGCCTTCTGTAACGATTACTATTTTAATCACTCCTGGTGTATGCTGTCCACACCGCGTCGTGCCTTATTAACTTGCACAGTCAATGCAGATAGAAGGAATGGCAACCTTAACCATTTGTGCACTTGCATGTCTAGCGGGAACGTGATTGTGATGCAGAAGACGGCGTTTGAGCGAGTCCTTATCTGAGTCGCGCCCAATGCTATTAAAAACTTCCTTCTTTGCTGGAACCATTGAGTTGAGGGGCAGGAAAAGATGCAAGCACCAGTTACTTGCCACCAGCCACATACGACACTGAAAATAATCAAAACTCTTCCGTAAGGGAGCTGTTGAACAAATCCGTAGTCAGTCTTAAGGGCGTGGCGTGTTAGAATTGAACGGGTAGCTGCTCCTTGGGAGGAATTTGTGGAATTTGTGATTTGCAAATGTAGTTAACTCGTAGGTAAGACCTTCATCGCACAAGAAAATGATAGGTTGAACTATAATAATGCATTATTATAAACGCAAACCTTAGTCGGAAACATTGCACCGCAATGACTAACCGACTTTTCTCAGTGTAATAAAATATGATGGTGCGAGAAAGGCTTCTTCAAGAATTGAAGTGATGTGCCTTGCGTATAATGAAACTATATTTCGACAGTCCGCGTGTTTCACTGCAATCCACGTTCAGAATTTCGCTACAAACTATTAAACCTGAGATGAGAGATCAAACTCTGCTTCCCCCAGTGTCTCCTATGTTGAATTTCTTCTTTCCTTACTGAAGGGTGCTGGCTTAGTACGAAGTTTACTTTACACTTTGAAATCTGATCTAGTTCAGTTGTGGGTATAGAATCAGTTATAATAATGTTACTAGTTAAACCAGATTGAAGAATTTGTTTTCACTGTATTTCATTGGTTGCAATACTATATTGAAATACTAATTTAGGACCGAGTGCTTGGTCGCTTGTGTTAAGGTTACAGAGAAGTTCCCTATATTATATTTTCTTTCATTATATTACAAAATGTTTATTATTTCGGAATATAAAATTTACATTACATGCATACATCCACAATGTATTCACAATTATGTCCATACCGTGTGCAGATGAAAGTGTATGACTAAGGTTTCGCTTTTACCAGGCCAGTGGTCCGTGTGTATATGAACAGCTTATTTTCTCTCTTTCACATGTGTGTGTTATCTATGTAATGTGTTGGTCGTCTGTTCATTGTCGGCGCTGCTAAGTGCATGTCGCCTATGTACCTGCGTGGCGACAGCTGCAGTCGCCATGAGGATCCTGTTGCCACGTCCGTCTCACAGGAAGGCCGCTACCTCGTTCGTCGTCCGCTTCCTGTTTGCAAGTGCAACTTGTCGTCGTGAGACAACCGCGCCGCACGACTTGCGTTTCTTCTCGCGTGTTCTTCCAGATGAGGGTCGGAAGGGGTGCAGGGACAGAGCAGCGAGGGGCGGGGGGGGGGGCACTGGGCGGTGTCTCTCTGACAGAGCTGGAGACGTGGTGCAAGTCGTGAACAAACGAGTCGGTGAGATCACCCTCCGCTGGTTGCGAAAGCGTCCAGACCAGCTCCTCCTTTACGAAGGACGATTTATAATGTATTCTCACAAATTAATTGGAGACACCTTGTAAAAAATGACTTAAAAACGAATATTGAAAATCATTTCATTTAATGTGTAATGTTCTCTCATTTGTTAATGCTTCTTTGTGAGGTGATTCTCTCCCAGCCTCGGATCTCGCGGTGTCCTCTAGTCATGTTAGAAACAAGTTACATGCAACGTTGTGCGCGTTTGTGTGTTCGTGTTTCACACGAATAACGATGCAAAGAAAAAATAGTTCAATGTTCGAAGGAGGTTAACCCTGTGAAGAACAGGAACTACATTAATAGTCGATTGAGTCACTGGGCATAAACCAGGAGACAATGATTCGATTCACGGTCGAGATGACTATTGGTTTGAACAATTTAAATCATTACATAACTGATGAAAATGAGTTCTTTTACGTCGCGACTGTTCCTTCTACATCCGGTCGAGTCATGTAATATACAATGCAGATGTTTCGAAAGATATGATACTGCTCATGAAAGAGGCGATGAACCAATAGCATACAGCGTATGCAAATAAACTACATATTGTATTCAACAACGCCATTCTCGAAATATGGACTAATCTGGGCGTATATAAGCCCATTTTGCAATTAGTGTTTTCTCTATTGTCTCTTTTCTTCATGTTTCGGGTGCACGTTTTAAAAATACTTATAACTCCAGAATCATATGTTTCGTTCACATTATTCACCTCGAAATGTTATATATGTACTTAACAAGATGTGAAGTTACATTTTCTACAAAAACGAACCATGTTCAGAAATGATGTTTGGTATCGTACATGATAGGAGTCATTACGTATTATATTATTACGCGATTTGAATGTTCAACGTTTCTATCCAAGTAATTTTACGTTGTCATTTACAAATTTAACCTCTACGTAACATTTTATACACCTTCGAAAAATAAGTATCTTGTCTCTTGTTTCTAGTAGTTACCAGATTTGTGCGGATGACGATATTTATAACGTCATCAATAAATTAGTGCAATTCATTGATTCTGTCATTAGTATACATGGAAGGCCAATGTTGTACTTGTTTGTGTTGAACCTGTTTTTTACAAGCGGCTTCCGCTGGTAGTAAAATTGTACCTGTTGTCTGATGATATTACGGGTGCAGTCGTTTCTGCTTTACTGCTACAGTTATAAAACAGGAGATCGTATTTTGAAATAGAACCATAATATACAAAATCAGTAATTTATCAAGTGAAAATAGTTTTGAAAACTTTTAACATTCTTGTTCATAACAATCGCAAATGTTTTTTCGTGTTAAATAATATTTTTCGAGTAGGTAAGAATAAATTACACGGCCATTAACGCGGCGGAGTTTGAAAGATGATGTTGTAAACGAGTGCGGATAAAAGATAGAGGAAAAAAAGATGTTTCTCAATTAGGGATAAGGTTCAAAATTGTCTTTGGGACCACGTCTATTCTGTTTTCCGTGATTACACAACTTCTTCGAAAATTAATTTGGATATCATCTACGCATTGTTTGATTGATGTTTCCGTTTCCGGGCGTGTCAGCTGTCATGAGTCCCATTAGTTTAGTGCATGCTTTTTATCGCAGGTGGCGGTGTTCTTTGTCGACTGGGTGATGAGATCTGTCGCCGACCTCGTCATCTTCCGGGATGTATTTCTCCAGGTATCTCCCCCAGCGGGGCACTGCCCCAGTCGGTTCCAGGCTCCTACTGGTCTCGCGTCATGTGTGCCAATGTACATGTAACTGTGTTTAAAGGTAGAGGAGAGGACCAGAAAGAGGAAGGAAAGATCGCGCGCGGTCCGTGGCCTGTATGTTGACGAACTATTCCGGGCTTCGTATAGCATTTATGGTAGAAACCACGGAAAACTACCGATTAGAACAACTGACTTCTACAACTCTCTTCCTGACAGCGGTTGAATTCGACGCAACCTTGTGGCGAAAATTAGCCATCATCAGTACTCGAACCCGTTCAGAGTCGCTGCATTGTCAGCGCCAAAGCTAGCTCGGAGCTTAACTCAGCCAGTGCCAACACTTTGAAATTATCCAGAAACGGTAATAAAAGACTCCTTATTTACCTTCTTTGTTTAGAGTCTAAAAAAATACTGCCTTGTTACACAATGCGTTGCCTACATTAACGTGCTGGTCACCGTGTGGAGAGTCATTTTTCTTCGCTGCGCTTTCAGGAATACGTTCTCGATTTCGCAAGAACACTATAGTACACAACTCATATCAGCACCCGCTTGACATTCGTACATCCGATGTCAATTTTGAATTGCCGTAATTCACCAATATTCTCCAAAATCGACAAAATTCAAGAAAACCTAAATCAAAGCCATATTTCAACACGCCTTCTAATTTAGTGTGCATAGGCACTGGCATACTAACGCAACTTGAAAAGTAGTTCAAATCAACTTCTTAAAACCGGGAGCGGTAGCTCAGTGAATCAACTGATGTCACTGCAGCGCCTCTGACCGGGAGGTCCTAGGTACGAGTCCTGACGGCGGCAGGATTTTCGACACTAGCTTTCCAGCTAGGTCGAATTCAGTCGCTGTCTGGAGGAGAATTCTAGCGGCCGGCTGTTCTGATCGGTAGTTTTCTGTGGTTTCTCCGATCAACACCAGGCGAATGCTGAAGCAGTACCCTAACAAACGGGCCACGGACCGAGCGCGATATTTCCTTCCTCTTCCTTGTCCTATCCTCTCCCCTTACACACTCACACTTACATGCACTACACTACCACATATTTCGGGAGACCGTTCGGGAGCTCAGAGCTTGTCCAATCTGGGGCGGTGCCCCGCTGGTGGGAGAGTCCTGGTTAGGGGGAAACCCCACTAGCCGACGGTAGGTCGGCGCCGGATCTCATCATCCAGCGGGGGAAGATCACCGCCATCTCCCGGGAGAAAAACATGCTCTACATGAACGGGACTAATGACCGAAGCAGTTGACGCGCCCGGAAACACGACAAAATCAATCAATCAATCAACTTCGTAAATGCATTAGAATATTCATAATTAGTTTTTGCGGCTTTGATATTGTGCTGCTGTTCAGGCAAATGACAGCATGCGTCCATGTTATTTAAAACTGTCGTTCAGTATATCAAAACGTTTCAGATGAGCCAAATGTATGGAATATGCACCTGCTCGCCGACATCCCGTTAGGAATACGACACACGGAGAAGTATCGCTGGAAATAAGAAGTTAGAAATGCGCGTCAGCTGATAAGCGCGCGTACACGCTTTTGCTCTTCGGTTCGGCGACGCCTCCGCCGCGCCCTGGGATTTGGACCCCGGGCGCGCAGCCCCGCCCACTCGCGCGACAGCTGCGCTCTCTGGGGGCGGCGGCGGAAAATGCCGTCGCCTCCGCCTCCACGAGCAGCGTCCGCCTCTGCACGGTCTCTCCAGGAGCCCTTGCGCAAGCCGAATCCTGGCACCGGCAATGACGGTTCAGGTGGCCCAGGGGCTGCGTTACTGTTGTCTTTGACTGGACGGCTTTCTGGAGATTTCCCCCCTCCAAATATCTCCTACAGAGGGACAAGGTCCAAGCTCCTGACTGACCTGCTGACTTGAGTGACACTGTAGTGCATGTAACTTACTGTGTGTTTGTGTGTGTGCGTGTGAGAAAGATGAGAGGAGAGGACAACGAAGAGGAAGCAAAGATCGCGCGCTGTTGGTGGCCCGTTTGTTGGGCCCTCTTCTGAACTTCGCCTAGTATTCATCATAGATACCACGGAAAACTACGAATCAAAGCAGCTGGCAAATTGAACTCCCCTCCAGACAGCACCTGAATTCGGGTTCCAGTCCCGACAGTGTTGGATTTTCGATGGTAGGTCGAATTCCCAGCAGTTTTACAAAATTTATAAACTCTGGCGAACAGCAATCCGAAGCGATACTTTTACTTATCTTCGCAATTACCCTCTGGTATCACACCAGATCACTACACACCTGCTAAGATGACTCGGGGCATCAATTGATGTCACTGCAGTGCTTCAGATCGGGTGATTCTAGGGTCCGAGGCCTGACGGTGGCAGAATTTCCGAGAGTAACCATATTTCTACGTGGAATTCAATGAGTGTCATGGGGAGAATTTTAGAAGCAGGCTTCTCAGATCGGTAGTTTTCCGTGGTTTCTCCAATTAATACCACGCGAGAGTCGGAGTAGTGCCCTAAAAACGGACCAGAGACCTCGGACAGTCTTTCTTTCAGTTCATACTCTCCCCTTTTACGCTCACACAAGCATGCACTACATTACTGAACATGACGGGAGACCAATACGGAGCTTAGTATGTCCTGTGTAAGGCGGTGCTCTGCTGGGCGGGATACCTCGAAGGGTAAACCGCACAAGCCCACGTGTATGTTGGCGACAGATTTCGTCCTAGTGGGGGAGAAACACATCCACCTTCCGGGTTTTAACATGTGCTACACTGACGGGATTAATGACTGTAGTTGATGCGCATGGAAACATTAAATAAACAATCAATCAAAACAAAACCGTGAGCAGATTAACAAGTACTGGATGCCGCGAATCGTGTCTAACTGAATACTCCTACCAAGGTGTAAGTTTGCGTGTTGTAATGGCTAGCGCATACACCACCTCTGGATCTCAGGATCGATCTGACCTTGCATGTGGTGGGCAAACAGAGCCCTCGGCAGAATATTTCTGGGTTCTCCTGTTCCCATTTTATCTCCTTCCATCATTTCCCCATCATCATTATTACTCTCATCTACTCATAACACTCGAGGGCTTCAACGACCTTAGCAGTTGTAAGCTTTCGAAACCCCAATAAATAAATAAATAAACAAATAAATAAATGAATGAATGAATTAATAAAATGACCTCACATGCCTCGTTCTACTCGTCCGGAAAGGCGTAATGTCGCAGATTCCTAGAAGAAAGTTTCTGTAGGTGAGTAATTACACAGGCTGATCTCGAGAAATATCTTGTCGAGCGACTTTTTGGGGAAATCCCAATTTGAAGATTTTAATGTAAGTTCTTTTCACGTTTCTATTCAGTATTTTTTAACGATATTGAACGTTGTTGAGTATCTCGTACAGTTTCACGAACATCACTTCCTTGCAAATTAAATTTTCGAAAATACTTGCTTTTCGAAAGTTCGTTGTAAATACAAGGCTTTGGATGGAGATTTTTTTCTAATCTTGTACCCCTTCTCTTGATTGTTAATTTCGCAAATCACTGTCCACTCTTCCTTAGCTCCAAAATAATTCGTTGAATCCTTCTTAAAATCGAATTTGCCGCCGCCCTAGGCGAAAACATTCACCGCTGAGTAATCGCTAACTTTGTCCCTGACCGTGCTCTCCCCCGTATTTCTGATAATGGCACAACTATCCGGTTGTGCTTGTCGGTCGAAACCAATATACGCGAATGAAATATTCAAGAGCTCTGTCCTGTTTTTTTTCCTCTTTGATCGCCTTTGCAAGGCCCTATAAACTTTCCGAAATTGGAGGTACCCCTTGCTTCCAAGTCGCAACACGATCATCTTGTCACAGCGTTGAAACACGCATCATTTATTCATGAGACGTGACTGGGCCAGGTAGTCTTCTTCTTATCCTTATTCTTCTCCGACGTCTTGTCCAATTCAAAGAGTACCCCTTCTGTCCGCTCGATCTTCTTGCTCATCCCAACGCTTGCGGAGCCTTCGAGAACATCCTCTTTGGCTTTGTGATTCAATGTGTCAGGCGTGACTATTACTAGTTCTCTCTTCTCCGCCAATACTTCTCCTTATTCACTTCTAAATATTTACTTTATCTCTCTTATTTTCTCTGCATATTGTGTGATATGATCGTTAAAAGCACGCAGGGGCGTCCAGAGAAAACCAGGAGCCCGGGATAGTTGATCCAAGGGTGTTCCTTATTTCAAACAAAAAATTCCCGTCTCCTCAATTCATTAACAGAATTCATTTTTACATGCATCAGAAATAACTTATAGCGTTAAATTTGGATTAGAGATCAATATATTTTTCGTTTCTTGTGAATGAAAAAATCGCGGCCCCAATTAAGTCGGGGTCTGGGACAAGTTGCCCCACCTGCCCTCTCACCCGTTCTGGACGCTCCTGAGAACATGATCGTATCTTTTTTAAATTACTGTACTGTAAATTCAAATTCCAGAGATTAGTTTTAATTTAATGTTATATCATCCAAAATTAACGAAATCTATTTCTGTTGTGCTATTAACGTTTGAGAGAAATTCGTCGATTTCGTCGAGTCCTTAGTGGTATGTGGCTTATATAACTGTGCCATGAGAATCTCTTAATGTTGGAGTCAAAAGAGACGGAGAGGCTTTTGAGATGATCTGATGGAGCGGTACTAATTGAATAACGTCGTAAACTAATTGAGTCGGTCATTTTATAGCTGAAGCTGAAGAAAATTGTCTCTTTGATAGAGCAAGAAAGGTCTATATTGCTTTAATTTGAATTGTTATTAGAATCTTGAACTTGCTTTACCCGTTTAATAATCTTCCTTCCTACGAGCTTATCAATCAGTGCTTTCGATGTTTGCGTTAAGGAAACAGGAAGAGTGTGTAAAACTATCTGGTAATTTAAACGAAAAATATCACTTTTATTTTCAAGACAAATAGAGATACTTGGTTTTGCTTGCGAGTATGACGACGAATATGAATTCAGAGAGAGGCGTGTCACACCAAACATAGAAACCTTCTTGGTAATGACGCATTCAGGTGTTTGCTCTTCCCACACATACAATCACCGAATCGTAGCGAGAAACCAACATGTAAGCTCTTAGTCGTACATTTATTTAATTCGTCTTCGAGCACTTAACTGCAGCTTCCCTACAGCATTAAGTAAATGAGCCTGCTAGGCATTTTTCGTGATAATTTCGCGGGTTATACGATGTGAAAAATGGTTTAATATTCAGGACCCCCTGTCCATGAATTATTCATCCGAGGGCGTGAAGTTGACTTTTACTGCCCTTTCTTGTGAGCAAACCAAAGTTGACGTAATGCGGCGCAGTTGCCGCTTCGCTTGGTTCCGAAAGGCTTTCAACGCGCGAAGTGCGGCGATTCCCGCGAAGCATTAGGCGACGGCGCGAGGTGGAGAAGGTGGCGGATGGAGGAGCCGCGCTGCGAGGCACAACCGTGACGAGACATCGCGAGATGTGACGAAAAGCGGTGAGATGTAATGAAAAGAGGTGGGATGCGACGAAAGGGGGTGAGATGTGACGAAAGGAGGTGATATGGGACGAAAGGAGGATATATGTGACGAAAAGCGGTGAGATGTAACGAAAAGAGGGGAGATGCGACGAAATGAGGTGATATGTGACGAAAAGCGGTGAGATGTGACGAAAAGTAGTGAAATGTAACGAAATGTGGTGAGATGCGACGAAATGAGGTGAGGTGTGATGAAATCTGGTGCGATTCGAAGAAAGCTGAGTTGTGACGAAAACAAGTGAGATGTGTCAATGTGTCAATGAGGTTAAACGTGACGATATGTGTTGAGATGCGACAAGATAAGATAAGGTTAGGCGAGACGAGACGCGACAATGAGACGCAAGAAACAATGAGATGAGGCGGGAGGTGGGACGAGGCGCGGTGAGAAGAGATGACGGGAGAGAGAATGAGGCGCGAAGAGTAACAACGTTAGGCACGAGGTAAGATAACGTGAGAGTATGCGGAACCATTATATTCGCTAAACTACAATGCAGAACAATGCGTTGTAGTTTATAGGCGACTTGAATCAAGACACAATTGTGGACAAGATAATTACGATAGAGTGTTCAAAGACAAGACAAAAATGGAAGAGCCGAAGAAGGACGAAATGATTCCGAACGTTTCGAGTTGAGGCAACGCGTGGTGATTTGAAGATTGGTCATTTCTAACCGTTTCACCACAAGTTAAGTGAAACAGAGAACGCTGTTCCAAGTGGCAATTTTATTTTTAAAATAATCGAGAATGCGGACACTCCGACCGAACTCAGAATCTACCCAGGTTTAAACTGGAGCCCCTCATCGCCCACCATTCCCGCCAAATATCTTTGGACAGCGGTTACCGCCACAGCCACCGTTTTCGTCTCCGCCACCGTCACTCCGCCACATCGTCACCATCGCCAGCATCACCGCCACACCTCCCGCCGGACCGCCCTCGCACCGTGAGACGTGGCTCAGTGCATCACCTGATGTCACTTCAGTGCCTCTGACCGAGAGGTCCGGGGTTCGATTCCCGACAGTGGCCGGATTTCGACAATAGCTAGATAAGTATGTCGAGTTCAGGTCTGGAGGAGAATTCTAGTGGCTGTCTGCTCTGATCGGTAGATTTCCGTGGTTTCTCCGATCAATACCAGGTGAATGCCGGAGCAGTACCCTAACAAACGGGCCACGGGCCGTGCCTTTCCTGCCTCTTCCTTCTTTCTTCACCTCTTACTTATACACACTTTTCATTTACAAGCCCTACACTACCAAATATAACCAGTCTGGAGCTTAGAGGTTGTCGCGGCTGAGCGGTGCCCCGCTGGTGAGCGATACTTGGTTGGGGAAAAATCCGCTAACCGACGGTAGGTCAACGCCAATCTCACCATCCAGCGGGGAAAATCACACCAAAATATGCCCTACACTTACGCCGCTAATGACCTTAGCAATTGACCCGGTATCCCTCATCAATATATCGCCCTCGTTGCCGTCATTGTCCCCGCCGCCTCCATGACCCTGCCGCGCCGCCGTCGCCACCGCTGCCTCTGCCGCTGCCCGGGGTTGCCTTCCTCCGTGGCCGCCGCACCTCGCCGGTTTGGGCTGGGGAGGCCCCCGCCCCTGGGCCCAGGACCGTCTGCGGCCAGGAGCCCGGCTTCGCGCCGCGCCGCGCCGGCCGCCTCCGCCGTCGCCGCCGCCGTATAAGGCCGCGCCTCTCGGGCGGCGCTTGACCCCGCACCGCCCCACCCCTCCCGCACGTTCCCGGCGGCCGCCTGCGTCTCTGCACCTGCTCCGCGCCGCACACCGCTCCGCCCAGCGCGCGCACTTTCGCTGCACGAGCAGCGGCTGCTGCGCTCCACTGGACGAACGCTGATTCATTAGTGATTCCGAGCGCGAGAACGCCTGACGTCATTAGTCGCGTAAGAGTAGTGCATGTTGTTATCGCGGGAGATGGCGGTGTTCTTCCCCGCTGGATGATGAGATCCAGCCCCGACCTACCGTCGGCTTGCGAGGTTTTCCCCGAACCAGGTGATGTCACTGCAGCGCCTTTCACCGGGAGGTCCTAGGTTCGAGTAGCTTTTCAGCTAGGTCGAATTCAGTCGCTGTCTGGAGGAGAATTCTAGCGGCCGGCTGTTCTCATCGGTAGTTTTCCGTGGTTTCTCCGATCAACACCAGGCGAATGCCGGAGCAGTACCCTAACAAACGGGCCACGGACCGCGCGCGATCTGTCCATCCTCTTCCTTGTCCTACCCTCTCCCCTTACACACACACTTACACTAACATGCACTACACTAACACATTTTCCGGGAGACCGGTCGGGAGCTGAGAGCTTGTCCCGGCTGGGGAGGTGTCCCGCTGGTGGGAGAGTCCTGGTTAGGGGGAAACCTCACTAGCCGACAGTAGGTCGGCGCCGGATCTCACCATCCAGCGGGGGAAGATCACCGCCATCTCTCGAGAAAAAACATGCACTACATTAATGGGACTAATGACCAAAAGAGTTGACGCGCCAGGAAACACGAAAAAATCAATCAAAAAGATCCCAAACCAGGTATCTCCCACCTGTGTGGCACTGCTCCAGTTGGGACAGACTGTAAGCTTCTCCCCAAGCATGTGTGGTGTGTAGTGCATGTAAGTATAAGTATGTGTAAATAAGGGGTGAGGATAGGACAATGATGAGGAAGGAAAAATCGCGCGCGGTTCGTGTCTCTATCTTGGGGTACAGCTCCGGCATTCGGCACTGATCAGAGCAGCCGGCCATTAAAATTCTCCTCCAAGCAGCGACTGAATTCGACCTACCTATGTAGCTAGTGTCTGGACGGCTACTGGGCTCTGCTGAGTCAACCTCCTGCCAGGCGAAGGAGGTGAAGACGCTCATTGTAGATTATGTAACACGAGAAGCGGTGCATGCGGGGGGGGGGAGGGCGAAGAGGAAGATGGGCATTTGGTGTCAGGAATGCGCTGACGACCGGTGGCAGAGTACACCTTGGACGAGAAATTCGTTCTGCTGTGTCAACCATCAAAAGGGAAAGACTTTGTAAGAACGTTGTGGATGATGCAAAATGAGAAGTCGCGCGTGCGGGAGGAAAAAGTGTGTAGAAACGGGGGAGCAAGATCGTCTTTTTAAGACGGAATAGTTGTGAAAGCTACTCTTCTCGCCTGCAGTTGATAGGCTTTTAAATTTATTTTTTACGTGGGAATTGCAAGAGGCGAGGTTAGCCGTTTTACTTTTCGAACAACCTGATGGAAACATAACTGCTTATTTACATTCCCTGGAAACACCAGATAGGAATTTCTCGCTGCAACGTGGAGGTTCTGGAACGAAAGAGATATACACGGGTTGTGGATGAAAAGATACGAGATGCTGAGCGTGCGAAATGTCACAAGCATGTCTCGGTTTCCTTTTTCGGTTGAATACCCGCCATCCGCTTGTCAGGATTAAATAAACGGTACCCCCTTAATGCATTGTTTGTTTCTACTTGTTACTAGTCACATAACATGACTAGCTTTCTTGACTATAAGTATGCCTGTATTTCAATTAAAAAACGGTTCTCAAGGAACTTAGTTCTAATTAACAGGTTGCATCTTCTTATGAATCTGTGAACTTTAAATCAGAATCGTATGGGAATCTTAATCATTCTGTATCAAAAAGGAATCACATTCACATGAATCTGAGAACGTTACATCCAATCCGTATCGGCCTCTCAGTGTCCTGTCTGTTGTTTTTCGCCATCTGCTCATTCAATACCTTCTATGCTTAGTAATAGAAGGTATTGGCTCGTTTCACCTTGTTGCGAGGCATCGTGTCTCAAATAAATAAATTAACAAATGACTACTACATACTCGCGATAGAATATAGTGAATTATTGGATGTACGGCAACCTCGAGTTCTTTGGAATCACAGGTGTGGTGACAGCTGTGGTACTCCTCTACTTAATGGAATTGGGGGGGTGTAGATGGAATTGCCGAAGTCAAAATGAATGTTTCAGTTTTAGAAGAAGGTGAAAAGTTGAATGGCGAGTCGCCTTCCTTTTTGGGCGAAGAGGCGGCCCCTCCTGTTTCCTGGGACTGACTTTGCGTTGCGTCTTTGGCGACGGAGCTCGTTGAGTCACTGTTACTCATTGGGGACACGCGTTATTTGACAAAAAATCTACAAAATCTAAGCAAAAGACGTTTTCTCTTAAAAAAATGTGATGTAGGATTTAATAGTCAAACTGGATAATTTATTAATTAATTGGATAAATTATATAAGAAATTTCGAATTATTATTTGGCACCTCATTATGAAATTGGTTAATAGTAAGTGATCACATATCTCTGAAACTTCATTTTAATAATACCATTAAGTCTTTAAAAACAATATTTCTTCTCGAAAAATTAATTAATAAAATTACCATTTGGTGACAGATTTTAAATATAATAACAGCAGTAGTAATAACACTGGAACCACATTAAAAAAGAATTTGTCAGACCCAAAGTCTTGACGCATGTTTCTCTATGTATTTCGACGTACTGAATCCGAATCTCGCTCTCAACCTTCAATTTTTGTAATTGCAAAAAACATCATGATATTGTATTTTGGGGGGGGGATTGTTGTCAGAGTCAAAGAATTGACACATGATTCTCTAGTCTTTAGGTCTGAGAACAACCTCTCAAAAACAAAAAAATACACAATTTCACAAACGTGTTTTGCGATTTAAAACAATTCTGGTTTGAGATTCGGATTCAACACGTCGACATAGAGAAACACCTGTCAAGTCTCTGGGTCCGACAACAATCCCGAAAAATAAAAAAAATACAATGACACGATGGTTGTTTGCAATTTTAAAAAAAAGTGGAGGGTGATGTCGCAATTCTGGCTTTACTTGTAGATTCGGATTCAGTGCGTTGAAATACATAGAGAAACATGTGTCAGATCTTTGGATCTGAGAACATTTTTCTTGCATATCTGTGTAATGATTGTATGCATGTGTGTACGTATGTATTCGCCATTTGCGCCGTTTTTTTCGACTTTCCTGGCTAGCTGACGGTGATTTATGCCAAACTCCGCCTGGTAGAGCTTTTCTTCGTCACACAGCTGTAGAAACTAAAACGATTTTATTGGAAAGCTGTAGCACTATTTTTACCTCGACCGGGAATCCAACCTGAGAAGCTAGTACGCTCTTATTGAGGCGTCCGAAGGCCCATAATAATAATAATAATAATAATAATAATAATAATAATAATAATAATAATAATAATAATAATAATAATAATAATAATAATAATAATAATAATAAAATGTAACATAGCGTTGAGTATAAAATCTTGTAAAGTTTACATCACTTTAGAGTCACTGTAGTTGTTTTTGCTGAAGAAAAGACTGTTTTGTTTAGTTTAAACGAATTGCAAGATGAAAATAAAACTAACAAAAGTTGATTTGAAATCAACTTTTATCTCTGCAAAGTCTACGAAAAGGGGCCCACAGAAAAGAGTTTTTATGATGTCCGAACGAATGAAAGTTGTTCAGCGCAAGGTCGGAGTTCTATGGGAGATGCTCGAGGAGAGTCCACTTAACCGCTCCCGGCGTTTTGTGTAGTCTCCATGGCGATGTGAGGTGCCTTGTCATGCCGTAACGTCTTCGGTGAAGGGACTCCGCCGCTTCCTCTGAATAGCACTCCCTACTTTCTTGAGGATGTTGCTTTTGGAGTTTGTGCGATGGAAAAGCCCTTGGGAGTATTTGCACAAACTTAACATGTCATAGGAACAGAATTACTTTTGTCGCTTGTTCACTCAGGATGGCCAACAGTCAGGGAAATTTTGTTTCGCCTGGAATGGTCATCAGAATGTCAGGAGATTTTCTTGATAAACAACAATTGTTATTTTTACATGCAAGTGTTTAGTCTTGCGTCGAAGAAGGAACAGAAAAGAAAAGATGATTTAAATGTCCCCTCATTCATTTATGTTCTACTATTCATATTCCTTAGTACCCTAGTTCTCTCATTTTAACAGCGATAGCACAAGTCGTTCTCCAACTAATTTATTCATTTATGTTCTACTATTCATATTCCTTAGTACCCTAGTTCTCTCATTTTAACAGCGATAGCACAAGTCGTTCTCCAACTAATTTAGTTTCGAAGTGTCTTAACAAATTCATATAATTGCTAGTAACGTCAACGTTCAAACATCTTAAGATTTCGAGTGGAAATGACTGGAAGGTGTGAGGGGATATGTGCGGACATTGGAGTGAGTTAATCCGTTGGCTAGCCTGTCAACATGGCTGCCCCTGGCGATGCCGTTCAGCCGCTGGGCGGCGCCCGCGGCGTGTGTTTGCCCTAGCGGTCGCCTCGCCTGCGGGCTCTGCCCCTGCGCCGCTCTGCTCCTCGACCCGGTGCGCCCCTCCCCTCCCCGCCCGTCCATCACAATTTCGCTCTGCCCCGCCATGCCCTCTCCACCTTCCTCCTCTCGCTCGCCCCCTACGTTCCGTCGCCATTCCGCCCCGCCCCCTGTCTACCTTTGTGCGGCTCCCTCTGCATCGCCCCCCTTCCGCCTTCCGCCCCGCCCCCCTCCGATCTGCCTCCTCCACTCAACATCCTCCGTCCCGTTCCCCAGCATCTCATGTCGACATGGCTGCCCCTGGAAGTGCCGTTCAGCCGCTGGGCAGTGCCCGAGGCATGGCTCTTCCCTCGCCGTCGCCTCGCCTGCGGCCGCTTCCCCTGTCCTACTTACCAACCCATGCGCCGCTCCTCTCCTTAGCCTCCTCCCGTCTCTGCTCCGTTCTTCCCCGCCACGACGCCCTCTGCCTTCCCCCTCCGCAAACCCTCCGCTCCGCCCCCTAAGCCCTGCATTCTCCGACACAACTCCCTCTGTCTCGTCTCCTGCCACGCCCCCTCCGTCCCACCCTGTCCGCCCCGCCCCCTCCTCCGCCTCCGCCCCGCCCCCTCCGCCCCACCCCCTCCGCCCCACCCCCTCCCGCCCCACCCTCCGCCCCCACCCCCTCCGCCCCGCCCCTCCCCGCTCCGCCCCGCCCCTCCGCCCCGCCCCTCCGCCCCGCCCCCTCCCGCCCCGCCCCTCCGCCCCGCCCCCTCCGCCCCGCCCCCTCCGCCCTGACTCCCCTCCCGCCCTGACTCCCCTCCGCCCTGACTCCCCTCCGCCCTTACTCCCCTCCGCCCTGACTCCCCTCCGCCTGACTCCCCTCCGCCCTGACTCCCCTCCGCCCTTACTCCTCTCAGCCCCTTCACACCGTCCCGCAACCTTTCGCCATGCCTCCTTCCTCCCCGCCACCTCGGCCCTACCTCCTCCACCACGAATCTCCGACTTCCCTCTTCCGCATCACCTCGCCCATCCCGCTCCGTTCCCCACCTTCACGTCCCCCTCCGGCCCCGCCCTTTTCCCTCCCCGCCCACGCAGCGCCACTCCTTGTGCCGGAGAAGCCTCCGCGCGGAGGAAGCGCCTGGGCCGTTGCGCCAGAGGGCGTTGCGAAAGGCCCAGGTGGGCACCGCGCGGCAGCTTCACGTTCCACCGGCTCCTCTGCCGCCTCACCTGCGCATCTGCGGGCGACAGTTCTTTGTGTGGGCTTAGGCTGTTTGCGCTTTATCACCGAATCCCACGCTTGATGCCCGGCCAATGTGTGGATTTAGCGGGCTTGTGTCAGGCTATCTCGGATTTCTGTTTCCCTCATTCCTGATTCTTTCGTTGTTTCGTCACTGGAGCCCGGAAGGTTGGGCATTTAATTTTACCTTAAGTGGCAGCCGGAAAGGCTTTTTACCAAAATAATCGTGCAAAATGCTGAAATGGCTAAAGTTTGGGTGCAAAGTCATGTAGACCTACACAATGAAAAATCACAATTAAAAGAAATTATTTTTAAGAAATAATCATTAAAATGTTTCACGTGTTTATTTTAACTCTAAAATTTACATTGACACTTATGTGTTAGGAATTTTTATTATCTTCTTTCCACATCACCTTCCGGTATAATAACGTTATACTGGCGACGCTGTCTCTCCGAAATGCTATTGTGGATTCCCTTTTTGAATCTTTAAATTGCATCTACGAAAACAGAATTATATTTTCCGTTCTCCTCACTTATGTAATCGCCAGCTATCATACACAGCCAGTATATCATACACAGAGATTTCTGTCCTTTAAAGGAATACGAGGACATACTAAAAAGTAGAAAAGGTTTCCTCATGAGCGAATAAAGCCTATCGGCATCAGTGAAAAACAAATCTTGACTGGTATCATCTTCGTTTTTCATTTAGATTTTTAACACTACCTGGCTCTGCAGATTCTCTTCCACGGAAAGACAAAACAGGACCAAGCCCCAGTTCTGACTTGAAAGTGTTTTCATCTTGATCTAGATCGGTGCCAGGAGAAGAAAAAGTAAAACTCTGACGAAAAAGAATGAAAGAGGCGAAAACAAAGCAAAATAGCAAAAATAGGCATCAAGAGCTAAAATAGACAAAATTAAAATAAATTTTAAAAAACTGCACAAGTACACTTAAGTGATTCACATTATTAAAAATCATAAAATCGTAACAAAAATAATAAAAAAGGAATTCTGTCAAACTTCCACGATCAAGTCATCTCTTACTATATTCATTCATTTATTCACTCATCCATTCATTCGATCTTTCGTTCATTTATCAGTCACAAATCTGAGCCATTTGGCTATAGGAAAATGAAAGGTGAAGGAACGCAATTGCTGAAGATGTTTGAAAAATTTATATAACGGGTTAATAATTGAATATTTGGGTGAATTAGTATGCGAATGAATGAACAAAAAATAAAAAATTTCTGTCTTATTTGCTTCTTCTGGTTACGGAAGTTATCGAGCAAGAGATTCGTCCGCGTACATTTTTGCCACAAAAAAAAAAAAAAAAACATTTTGGTGTTTGCCACCTCGATGTCCACCCGCTGCCTCGTGCCTCTCATTATACCTCCGCTTCAACGTAAATTCTACTCATTTTCTCAAACTTCTTACTCTTGCTTGGAAATGAGCGGAAGCTCCAATGCTGCTACCCATTGAATCTATGTATCTCTTCTCTAATGTGTTTCATAACTAAAATAGGCAAATATTGTAAAATCGGCTAAAACATGTTTTTATTTTGCGAACAGTTTTCTGCTTCAGTGCATGTTACATAATGAAAGAGTCTGCAAAGACCTTCAAGTAATTCATTTCAACATCCACGTAGTTAGCGTGAGCAAAATTTTAGACTTGGTGTAATTCAATGACGACCGTGATTATGTTGCAAGTCAACATTTTAGGGAGATGAATGTTGTACGTATTATTTTGTTGAATCATACAAAAAATCATATTCATTAAAAATTTACTTCCGCATTTTAAATGGAATATGTTTGTTGTTTCTTCTGGAAAGCTTTTCCTCGGAAAGTTTTAGCTTTATCACATCTTCAACTTCTCTGTGGCTAGAGAGGGTAAAATTTCTTTCAGGCCATGTGTTTTCTCTGACAATCCAAGAGTGTGTTGCCGGAAGTTGTCAGAGACGAATAAGGAGTGACCCAGATGTGGGATATCCGGCATAGCGGAGCGATGTCAATGCTCCAGAGAGAACCAGCACCAATAGGTGATGCAATTCATAAGCAAAACAAGGAGAGTCAATGCATTTATCTTTGAACAATGAAAGTTAAGGGTCTAGAAACAAAAATCAAATTAAAAGACTTCAGCAATGTTTCTATACCACCGCAAGAGACTGTGCAATTCATCATTTAGTTATAATTTTTGTGACATTCGTTATAGTGTTTTTTTCTTTTAAATTCGAACTGAATTTTTGGAGGTCACAGCGAAAGATCCAATATTCATTTCGACTGGTGGCAGCATTCGCTTCTACTGTTGCGGGATTAAGGAACATATTCAGATGAGGGTCATAAGTATCGAAGAAAAGCTTATAAAAATAGTTTGTGGAACGGGGCTGCAAGATTAAATCTCGTGGAATAATCGATTTGAGCCGTTAAAATGTCTATGCAATTTTATGTATACTTATAATAATCTTATAAATGAAATAAAAATAAATCCATGCCTCTGGAATGGCTCATGGGCTGCATGCCAGCTTCCTGTTCTGTGGTTCTGGGTTCGATTCCCGGCAAAAATAGAGTTGTAGCTTTCCTTTAAATTTGTCCCAGTTTCTTTAGCTGTTTGACGAAGAAAAGCTCAAGCGGGCGGATCTTGCTAGTTACGGTGAAGAGAAAAAGTCATGTTTGCCTCATGTCGCTCTTATCCCCAAGCATGGGATTTTAACTAGGCCCAGGCATGGGGGACACCGGTAGCAGTCGGAATACCGACCCAGTAACGACAAATAAATACATACAAAATAAGTTCGAAAATTAAAAATTAATTATTATCTCTTAAAAGAAGATATGTCACTAACCCGCACAATGTAATTATTACACAATTCTATTACAAGTTAATTCGGACTAATTTTCTTGTGCACGGAAGTTTCATTTCTAGTTCATGAGTGGGCATCATATCATTTGACACTATTGATCAGAGGTTTGTTGGCATTATATGTATAAAAAATGGTTTGTATACGAGCATTATACACGACCTTTTCTGTTACAAGAAATCGTTCATAAAAGATCCTTTTACGGCACAATTAATGACGTATTAGATTTTATGGCACGAATAATTGCGTCATATATTCGGCCAATCGCAACGAGAGAATCTTGAGGTGATATCGATAAACGGAACAGCCGACCACCGTTTTCTCGCACAGACGTCAAATACTCGAGACGTTACAAGAAGTTGTATCGCAGTATTAAGTTTGATTCTCTTTAAAATTTAAAATGCTGATTTACAAAAATAGCGTTTGCAACTCGTTTATTATATTGCTTTATTGCATTCGTACAAATTTGAAAACGCGCTCCTAACGTGGCTCGTTTTCAAAACATGCACTCATGCACTGAAGCTTAACATTATAAACGAATTGCATAAACTACTATTAACGGCCTTTCGTGCACAGTTTCGTTGATTCACTACGTGGGTGGCCTGCCACTGTGCCGGGCGGACTACCCGGAGAACAAACCACCCAGCCAGACTCTCGTTACGCCAATGAGGTTCGCAAACATTCCTTGAGGTACTTGGCCTCTCTTATTCTGCAGTGCCGCGTTACAGCATTAGTTTCACTCGAGGTCAAGATTGCATGAAGTAACCTCAAATAGCGCTAGCATAGGCTGGCCCCCACTATTCACTGCAGCGAATGTCGCTTCGCATTGCTTTATGTCTGCGTCTTTTTGTTTCTGGACCCTTTCCAGCAGCTATTGTTTGTTTGCTCTTTCGTGCCCGTTGCACAAATTTATTTATTGTACGCCGTGTTTTTGACGTTAAGGACATCCCAGGCAATTAATGTACGAAACCAAATTTGAAATGCGTCGTTCTAAATAAACGTTATGGGCAAACGATTATTATTTTGCAAATAAAAGAATTGGAAGGATATATTAAGAATCCTTAACTGACAGCTAGGTGGTTATACGACTCCTTCAAATAAAAATGCTATCTCAAAAGGAAATGAATAACGGATGGGCTTGTTCTGAAGCACGTTTTCCATTTGTAGTTAACACCAGGTTGGGGTTATTCTTCGGCTTCAGAAACTGATGTTCAAGTTTTTCAATGATGGCGTTTGAAACACCAAATTGAAACGTAACGATACAAAGCAAGTTTAATTATGCATTTTTAAAATTTCTTTGAGCCTCACGAACGGTTTGCTAACTAATGGAAATGCGATGTTGGTCGACTGGATTCGTGGAGTGTACCTAGTTAGAGCAATAAAATGAACATCTGGGCAAGACGTAGTGTCCAATCTGAAAGATACACATACAAAGATCATTTGATGTC
>BLKR01005690.1:0-74441 GCA_011170035.1 Teleogryllus occipitalis | reverse complement strand
ATGTGTGGAAGAGGAGAAGGGTGGACAATAACGAGGAAGAAAAAATTGTATTCAATCCGTGACCCATTTGTTGACTACTGCTCCGGCATTCATCTGGTATTTTCCACAGAAATCTCGGAAAACTACAGATCAGAGTAGCCAGCTGCTAAAATTCTCCTCCAGATAACGTCTGAATTCGACCTAGCTATTCATCTAGTTTCGAAAATCCTCCACCGTCGATACTCGAACTCTAGGATTTCCCATCCAGATACGAAGGCTGTTCGGGCCCACACGCAAAGGCAGGAAAAGAGGTAGAAATACAATACTTCCTGCCCAGCTGCAACCGGAAGCGCAGTATGGAAAATCTCCACACGCTGTTGCGACACCCTTCGCACGTGCGGTGTAGATTTCCCCAACCGCCCGGCCCAAAGCGGCAGTGCTGCGCGCGCGGTTGTGCAATCTCGGCGTCACGCCACAGAAACCTTCGAATATGTTCTAGAATATTTCAAACTCCAACGGCCGCCAATTGGCCCATTCAAAATCACCCCACTCCGCCAACTCGCGACCATACTCTTCTCTCATTTTTTTCTTTTATCACTATCATTGGTATTTCTGTTCTCTAACATTAATCAATGATCATTTTTTTACTAAATTTACTTCCGTTATATCATTTTTCTTTAAAAAATATTGATTAATGTTAATTTGTTCAAGATCGTTATTTAATTTTATCTTCTCCATCTCTATCAAGATTTTTATTTAATCTACAGCAGCTTTACGAATGGTCTTTATTTTTCGTCATCACTTGTTAACATGTTTTCACTCATTGTCATTGTAATGCGTCAATATCTGGGTTGGAGTACAAGAACGAGTTTTATGTACGTCGTTAAATCGGTAAAATATCGGTACCTTGGAAATCTCAAATTGTTGCAATTGACTAGATGTCGGACTCGATAAATCGGGTCATAAATGTTTACTGAAGGGAGGAGAATCGTGAGAACTCCGGCGCCTCCCTCGTCCTGGACCTTTCAAGAAGATCAAGTGATGCTGTTTAATTAATTCTACAATACCTAAATAGCACATTACCTAGGAAGACGTATTTAAAAAGTATTCCTTTAATAATTGTTGATTTCCCAAAGTGTCGTTGATTTTGCTTCCTCCTTGTTCAATCTTTTATCCTTCCTCCATCTCCATTTATAAATAAAATAACACTAACTCCAATCCTCCCGCGCAGTCTCCGTCTACGTCTTATACATTTTGAATGCTGCAACTCTCTGCCAGTACTTTTCTTCGCGTTATGTTTCCCTTCTCAATCCTGACAATCCTCTACCAAGACAACCCGACCTCCCAGTGCGTTTTTCTTATCAGTTAATCACTTGATTATCGTAATACGTTCTTCGTATTCTCATCTATCGTCAAATCCAATTAGTTTGCGGTACACATAAACTTCGGCGTAACGTCCATTATATCAAATTTTGTTCCCCTTTAACGAATCATTATTCTCAACTTCCAACATTTCTGCACAACAAATGGGTGCTTGCTCATTGCTGCCAACCATTAATGCAATGGAGTCTTTCATCTCTTCTCATCAGGGCTTCCTTTGGCTTGTCATCGTGATGTCTCTTTTGATATTCTGCTTTCAGCGACCTGAATCGCTATTGATCGGTTTTATACAGTTTTCATGTCATATTGCCGTTTTCGCGCTGTCACTAACCACCCGTATTGCCAGCTTTTCCAATGACATGACTGCCAGAGTCCTCGTTTACACATCTCCCGTTATCGAACACAAACCACCTTACCGTTTCGGAGGTTGTCAAAAATGTTTTTCAAAGTATTTTGTAATTGATTTTTGTGCCACTTCTCTCTTGTCGTGCCTCCTAGCAAGGAAATTAGTAAGAGTAATAATTGGTAAGTGTAATAAACAGGTGTAAAGTTAGATATAGTGATTTGTAATGACGGGGAAAATCGATGCGGAAGAAAGTGAAAGAAACATTCTTGAATGCAAGACATCAAAGTAAGACCACAATTTGAAAATGCCTAATTTATGATTTCGACTTGGTGTTCTGTCGTTCCATATTTTAATCGCGATAGAATATCATTAATATTTACCAAACTACAGCGACCACCGCTTTTACTAATTAATTGTAAACGTCACTTCTACGTTTATGAGTGTATATTATTGTTTCTTAAATATCAGTCTAACAATAAAGACGAAGAGAAACTGCGTGGACGGAACAGATATTAGCCTAAGGTGTGAACTAAAGAAGAAGTAAAATATGAAATTAATGTAAAATGCAATTTTTATTTTTCCGGGGGTTATTCCAGAGCAACTGCAGGGTCCGCAAGGCCTTCTCGCCAGTGAATGACAGTTATGGTGGAGAGGTGTTATGATGACGTTAATTTCTCAAGGTGACGTAGCTTGTATTGGGAAGACGCTGAGATGATGATGAGAAGGTAATGTGATGGAAAGATCGCACCCGGTCTGCTGCACAGGGATTGCGCCGGCATTCGCCTGAGGGAGCTCAAGGAAATCTCGCAAATCACTGATCAGAGCAGTCATCCTGCGAATGCAATTGTGACAGATGTCACAAACACGCCGATACCCGATCTGATGGCCGAGATCGTTTAGGTGGTAGGGCAGTGGCGGTCTCGGGCCAGAGGATCTCGGGTTCGAATCCCACCTCGGGCATCGATGTTTGTGTGTGTTTCCATTGTCCATACGTGTTCTCCTCACAGTTTAAAAATCAACGTGGTCATATATGACCTACATGTTGAAAAGAGACCTAAAAAAACAAAAACAACTCAGTGATATAAATAAAAGTAAATGTTCTACAATCCCTATCCTAGATTACAATTAATTCTTCGTAATCATTGGTACGCTCGAACCAGCAAATCTAAATTCCACCGCCAGTACCTTAACCCTCACTTTCTCAATCGCAATCACCACATTACTACAGCGTGTATATATTCTGGCACCTTCAGCGCGACTATATAGACTTTCCCCCCTCCTCCCGCGTCCCCGCTCCCTTCGCGGTGGCGGTTTTTATCGCCGCGGAACGCCGGTTTTTAAATGTTGAATCGGCGAAGTTTTTCTCGGAAGCCATTTCCAAGTCGGAAAGACCCGACGAACAGCAGTGAAACAACTTTGCGCCGCGCGTCGGCTCGGCTCGAGGCGTCCGACTGCAGGAGCGTCGCCGACGGCGGAGGCGGTGGCGGCGGCCCACGGAAGGGGGGAGAGCTCCCAAATGAGGCAACAATTGAAGGAAGAGGCCGAGCAACGGACAACTGCCAAATTGGACAAAGATACTTAACTAATCATGAAGGTTTAGTATTCCTTCGTTTCATTAAAAAAAATGCTGATGCTCGTTCCTAGAGCTGGATGCTCGAATTGATTAGAATTCTCAGATAGGATTTGATTTAAACTCTCAGCTCATTCAGGAATTGAAGAGAAATGACTAATTTAATCCCATTATAGATAAGTAAAGGATACGATATATTGGTTTTAGATCAATTCCCAACGCATACATGACAGCACAGTTCGAATATCCCGACAACTGTACATAAAATGACGGAATCGGAACAAATCGTGTTTTGTCTTCAGTGGAACAATGCAATAAGTGGTAGTCTCTAATTTTAAGTATTAATTATAGTACGTAATTATAATAAGTAAGTAATTAAAGTAAATAAGTAATGATAAGTATTCTGGTAGTCTCTAATTTTCTCACAGGGTTAAACACGTCTCTTCAAATTTATACAACTCGTGATTTCTATCACAAATGTATTTTTCTAATAATACATACGACCTGTGTACATTTTTTGTGGTTACATTTTAAAAGCATTTAGACATTACTGAAACTCTCCTGGTTGTGTACAGTTAAACTCAACAACGGGAAGCGTGCACATTTGGTCCTAAGTGGGTAAGCAGTTGCAGCATCATCAGCAAGGTTTTCTAGCCTCTCCTGCACAATTCACGCTTGTATCGTTGATGGCAAGTTTCAACCGACGAGCTTTCACACGTAATTAGAAGGTGTTATGTCCACAATTAAGTTTTTTCGTTTTTTAAAGACCTGCGGGTAAAATTTAAATGCCAGAAGAGTGAAAAAGCACTTGTATCGGTTTATTGTTTGTATTACTTTCTCAGAATGTCGCTTTGTGGCTTCAGAGCCTGCAGGCACCTTGGCATAGTAAGTATTCTGTAAAATTGCTACTTTAAACTTGAGTGTTTTCTCCCAGAATCTCTTTAATTGAATATTGAAATTCTCAAAAGTTTTTAATAACAAAAGTATCACTTGCAATCTAATGAGAAAATGTTTATCACCGTGTTTGATTAAATTGTAGCCTCCGGCAACTCTTATATCTTTCCTTTATAACCTGTTATTAAATGAAATGAGAGGCAGCTCGTATCTCAGAGCAAAGTCGCTTGATTTTCACAAAAGAGGTCCGGGTTCGATTCTCGGACAATCTCATGTGACATTTGTTCAGACAAAACGACATTTTCTGCTTCACAGGGACTAGTACAACTCAAGTGAAGCGTCCTAAACTCTACCACTGTCCTAATTCCTTCCCAATTCTGGCCGCAGGAACGCGTAAGAGGCTCGTACGCAAGAGATGCTACCTGGTGGTCCTCTTCACAACTCCTGACACGACCTACGGACTGCAGACTCTAATATAAATAGTGTAGTTTAACTGAGGATTACTCCATACACTACATGCGTTCTACGCCAAGTCCTAGACTCGTGAACGTTGTCACAAAAATAGTGACGAAATGTTTAAAAATAGAACAAAATACGGTACTTGACCTTACTTAGAATTTACCGTAGCATCTGCGACACATTCAAATATGACCGAATTATTATATTATCTCTCGTCATACTTAACCATTCAGAACGGTAGACTTTATGTTAATGTTGAAGTTGTCACAGTTTTTCCAATATCTATTTCAAGTTCTCCGATCTTAAAAAATTGATTTTGTTTCACAGAATATTCTTATGATATCTCAGCTTCATCTGAGGTCTGTCATCAGATCTGTTAACTGAAAGTCAGAGTCCAGGCTACATTGTAAATTTAATATTTACTTCTTGTTATGACAAGGTATTTTTTTCTATATTCGTAAACTCTGATTTCATTTTTCGGCGTAGACAGGGCTATAGTTAGTTAATTTATATTCATTCGGCACTGAAAAAATATTCGAATGCATGAGTTTGATAGATATTTTAAGCTCTTTTAGAGGAACGGTTTTCTTCAAAAGTCGAAAGTTGTACCTCCCTGAGATAATGAACTGACGGAGGTTTTGATCTGATTGAAACACTCTGTAACACTGGACCCCCATGAAAGATTAATTTTAGAAAATAAACTCTTAGCTACACACTACTTGCCACATCATTTTTACATATTTTAATTTTTCATGTCTTGTTCCCGACCTGGATGGCCGAGTTGGCTGGAGCGTATGCGGACTCAGGGCCTCGGTCGGGAGGGTCGCGATTTGAGTCCCGCCGAGGGCATGGTTATTTGTCCCTTGTCTTTCATGTACATGTGTTTTCGCGGAAGACCTTGTGAGACTGCTAACCACAGACCGAGGATCCCGCAAGTATGTCAGCGTATTGTGTGAATGTTAATATGTGACCTCATGAGGGACACAGTGGGGAGTCGGCGCGGATAGTCGAAGAAAATGTCATGTCTTGTTGACCACTGCACGTCGCCAAAGGTGGAGAAGTCGAAAAGAGCGGATGCGAAGAGAACAGCGAAGACAACGGAAACGGCATTGGAGGAGGAGTGGCAGCAAAAGCGGTGACAAAGGCGAATCGCTGAAGGACAAGGAGAACTTAGAGACAAAAATTGATGTCGTTCGTTTTGATTGATTATTTCGTGCATGCGTGCATGCGAATCAACTATGGTCATCAATCCCGTAAGTTTAATGCATGTTTTGATAACGTGAGGTAGCGGTGATCTTTCAACGCTCAATGGTTCTCATAGCCGACCTACACGTCAGTATGCGGGGTTTTCCCCAACAAGCAATCTCCTAGCAGCGAGGTACAGCCCCAGTCGGGAAAAGTTCTAAGCTCCTGACTGATCTACCGACAGGGGTGTCGTGCAGTGCATGTAAGTGTAAATGTGTGTAAGGGATGAAGCTAGGACAAGGATGAGGATAGAAAGATCGCACGCGGTTCATGGCCCATCTGTTACGGTGCTGCTTCGGCACTTCCGTGATGTTTATTGGAGAAATCGGGTAAAATTACGTTGACACAGCCATCCACGAGAATTTTCTTTCAAACAGTTGCTGAATTTCACCTAGCTATGAAGATTGTGACGTATATCTGCCTCCGCCGGCATCAGAACCCTAGAACCTCGTAGTCAGAGGCATTGCCATTAGTTGACCCCTGACCCATCTAATTTGGTGAAGGTTGTACAGGTGAGAGTGAATGAGGATGTGACGGAAGAACTGCGAAGCATTGGATAATCAACAGAGAGAAAGTGATTGCGAGAAAGAACATAAACGAACGTGAGCGAACAGGGAGGAGAGAAAGTTAGCGGCACAACGAAGGAAGGACAGCGTGCAAGCAAGTGCGGAAAACAGTGGAGAGCGTGGACAGTGCTGAAGCATCGGAAGATAGAAACAACGGGATCGCAGCTCTGACCACTAGCTCCTGTCAATAGTTGGTCATAAAAGCAATGTAAAATCAAATGTTAATGATTTGTCGTAATTCCATTCTATAATTATCAACTTGACACAACCAAGCAGAGGAAAGAAAAACTCTTATTATCGGCCGGTGTTCGTTAAGAAACTTAACAGTCCACAGTCCGTTAAGGACAATAGTAACAAATGAGTTGTAAATAAAAATATATGAGCACACTTATTTCGAGAAATAGTTATTCTAGAATAAATTAATTTAAGAAAATCGTATAACTAAATTTATTGAACAAAGAAGGGCTAATAAGACAAATAATATACTATGTTGATATTAGCTATTTAACGGCTTAATATCATTAATAACTATTGCCGAGTATGTATATTGTGCAGGGAATAACGCAGAATCAGTAAATGGAATGGAATAGCAGTTAATTTATTTAAATTTATCACACGTGTAATTATTGCAGAACGAAATCTTTACTTTGTAACCTTTCCTCCATCACGTCGATATCTACAAAATTGGCAATAGTTGCAAAATTATTGTGGTAACTTGCTACAAACGACATCACTGATAGTATGGGGTAGGAGGTATTTAGATCTGTGTGTTGAAAGCCATTTGAGTTACACCGTTCTCGGAATATACTGTTAAAAAAGAAGGATGGCTACAAGAGCAACGGCGGCCCAGACAACCGCCGCCTTTTGTGAGTAGCCACTCGGAGACCAAACGCAACAGAACGCGACGGAGCGCCAGACAGCGGAGGCGGCGGCGGCCTCGATGGCAGCGGTCGTGGCAACGCAACCGTACAACGACAGCGGCGACGGCGGCAAAGAGAAACACAGAGCGGGCACTACTATGTAGGCGGTCCGCTCCAAGAAATAAGTCAGCATTTGCAACGCGCCCCACGCTCGCACGCGAACGCCCTCACACACACACACACACACACACACACACACACACACACACACACGCCCGCGCGCGCACATCCGCGTGCACACGCACGCGTCCTCTGCCGGCCGCAGCGCTCGCTACCGCCTCTGCCTTGCTGGCACCACGCGGATCTCCCACCACCCCCGCCACCGCCTCCACGAGGGTGGCCAAAGGACCGGAATCTCCGGAGCAGACATGCATTCACAGTGTGTGCTGGGAAGGAGGGCAATTTTTTCGTGAAATGAGATTTTCCTCTGAGAGTATAAAGATGAGTCAAAGGCGACGCGTTCAGATCTTTTGTTAATCCACGACATGTTTTTATAGACTCGTTTGGATGTTTAATAACAAGTTTTTTTTTATTTACATGACTTGTAATTTCAATGAATGATTTCCATTGATTTATAGATTCAAGTGAGTACCGCAAATTGCTATTCCCTATCAATTGTTTTAAGCAACTGCTTGAATCTTATGTTCCACACGCGTTTGTTTTCCAACGTCCATAATTCCACATTAATAGCTGAGACACTGAGGAGAAGGAGGAGAAAGAGAATACGGAGGATAAGGAAATGGTCAGAAGGAGAAGAACAAGAGAAAAAAGAGAAGAAGATGTAGAAAGAAGAGAACAATAAATACCAATACAGACATAAATTATAACTATGTTCTGTATTCACATAACGAATTATGTATTAAGTATTTTTTTTATTTCAGCGAAGCCTAAACGGCAAATTACCATATAAAGTCAATATTTATATAAAGGTATTTTCACTTACATACAGGTAACTTTTGATGCATGCATCAGAGGTCGATAATGATCACATTTTGTCGATGAGGGTTTGGTGTGAAATCCAATACGAGTAACGGAGTTTAAGTGAGTTTCCCCCTTATTGTTAGGCAATTCATCATGCAGTGTTGTTTGGAAGGAGACTCCTATCGTTCATAAACGCTACGCGCATAGGGCCAGACATATGCATTTCTTAGAATAGATTAACGCGAGAAGTATGGCAGACGAAAAATAATAGCATTCGCCTACACAACAAAAATTACGAACTTCATAAAATAAAAATTAATTGTGAGATTTTAATCAATTGTGTTGAGCTTTTGAATTCTTAAACTTGTTAGCGCATGCCTTGTCGATTTTTAAGTATTTTTACACATCCTACGTTGTAAAGCTAATTATATTGTTTCTTTGTTCATAAAAATCCACTGATTTATTCAATAGTAATAGTGACAAAGTCCACAATGAAGGACATTACCTCTTTTTTCTTGAACCTCTGCACTAATAAATCATCGGGAAGTTTCTTCGTCTGTTCGAGGTGCGTTCAAAAAACGCAAAAACATTCAATATTTTCCTGAAAACAGCAGTCTTTTGCCAGTTTTTATTTTAGAACCTCAATGATTATCCTATCATTACACAAAGTTCTGACCCAAACTCAACCCGTAGGATCTCTTAGTTGATTATTACCCCGTCTGTATTAAATCTTCACGCAATAAAAAGTGTAATCCAGTGTAAATTTTGATGATTTTAATTAACAACACATATGGTTTTTCCTCGTGTCTATGCACAAATGTTTGGTCAGAAAGCCTAACATATTCAAGGACTCCGCTCCTCCGGAAAGACTAAGACGTCGCTGAGGCGTTAGGAGAATGTGGAGCGCATGTGTTTCCGGAATGAGGCAGCCAAATGAGGGCTTGAGGGAGGTGCGAGGAGGATAACGAAAGGAGGGCGGGCGGTTTAAGGCTCCGGGTCAGGGGCCGGGGGCGGGGGGGCGGTGGCTTGGCTGGTGGCCGTGGCTTCCAGGGATTAACCGGGACGTCGCGCCGCGCCGCGCCGCGCCGCGCCGCGCCGGGCGACGGCGGAGGGGCTGGGGCGACTGCGCACGAAGTGGGACAGCAATGGACAGTGACGGGCGTGCGGTACAGCCTCGGCTGCAATCGCATGAACAAGCCCTCCGCCACCCTTTACTATGTGAGAAGAACAGTGGGCAATGTTGCCGGCAAGTGACACACTTTCCTGATGAACTCACAAAGGAAGGGCGACTATTAAGAGCAATGAAGCACGTCCGTAATCAAGATATGTAATATGTAGCTCGCAAAAGTCGGCAATAATACTTGTTTGGATAATAGTGGCGAAAAAAGTCGTAATCTAAACGTTTTAAGGTATCCACATTATTGACAATCTTTTGAGATGGCACCAAAAATGCCTGAAATAGACTTCAGAATATTGCAGAATATTAAAAGAATGCGCTAAAATTGCAAGGCAGAGAGTAAGAAGTTTGAAACAGAATTATTGGTAAATGTGCAGGTAATCAAATTTGATAAGAAACACAGAAAGCAAGAAAGGAAGAAAAAAGGGAGAGAGAGAGAGAGCAAAAGAAAGGAAGCAAAGGTCAAAGTGAAGTAGAACATGAACAACGAAGAACTTAAAATGAGCAAGCAAATTTGAGATGTTAAGAGTTGAAAAGCAGCTTGAAAAGCATTGTGTGCATGAATCACGCTGATGCTACTGACAGAAAGATGCCGTAAAAACGGACAGAATAATTACCTAGTTTGGCCGATCTCCAGGAAACTTGGCATATCTTATTATTTTTTCACGATGAAGGATTTTATGCTGTTCACTAGATGGCGCTTCAGCTAAAAGCAATTTCCAATCCACCTGAGCTTCATTATTGCCAGGCGTTGCCATGTGTCGCGGGGCGGGGTCTAGCAGGACAGGACGAGCGGGCGGACGATGTAGACGGGACGAAACTAACGCTGAGCTAGGAGACGACAGCGAGGGGGCGATTGCAGCCCGAGAACAACGTCGTAGCACGACTGACAGCGGGAAGACGGTGGCGGAGCGCATTTTCCGCTAGTACTCAAATAACTCCTTCTTTAAGCACACATCGAAACGTTTACAATTCCACGAAGACTAATATTGAAAGAGTTGGATGCAATACCGTGTTTGATTAAATCATAAAATAACAATAAACTACCTAAATGTTGAATTAAATATCACTTGCGTCATATATCAATATCTCTCATCCATATCATAAGCATTACATTTTATTTACTGCAGCGCCTCTGACTGGGAGGTCCTAGGTTCGAGTCTTGACGGCGGCAGTATTTTCCACACTAGCTTTTCAGCTAGGTCGAATTCAGTCGCTGTCTGGAGGAGAATTCTAGCGGCCGGCTGCTCTGATCCGCAGTTTTCAATGGTTTCTCCGATCAACACCAGGCGAATGCCGGAGCAGTACCCTACCAAACGGACCACGGACCGTGCGCGATCTTTCCTTCCTCTTCCTTGTCCTATCCTCTCCCCTTATACACACACACTAACATGCACTACACTACCACGTATACCAGGAGACCGGTCGGGAGCTTCGAGCTTGTCCCGGCTGGGGCGGTGCCCCGCTGGTGGGAGAGTCCTGGTTAGGGGGAAACCCCGCTAACCGACGGTAGGTTGGCGCCGGATCTCGTCATGCAGCGGGGGAAGATCACCGCCATTTTCGGAGAAAAATCATGCACTAAACTTACGGGACTAATGACCAAAGCCGTTGACTCGCCCGGAAACATGAAAGAATCAATCAAATACATTTTATTGAAACAAATATTACACCATTTATGTTTTACACATAAGCGGTTTAATAAACCTTATCCCGTAAATTAAATTAACTCAAAAGTTGAAACGTAAGCAATTTCATTGACCTCGAATCTACTGTAATCAGTGATGAGAGATTTTCGTATCATCAATATTCACGACAACTCTTGAACCCTTCAGTCTGTGCTCCTATGAGTATCGGAGGTTTCTCAGAGATCAAAGGATGTCAGGTCGTAACGTTAGCCACACAGGGTTATGACGTGCCCGAAAATTCGTCCTGCCATACCTCAATGACCTCTTCAGAAGCTGGGAAGGTAGTTCAACCTTTTACATTGTACAAGTACTTTAGACTCACCACTTTCTACCCTGAGAAATACGATTAAGAATTTTGTTTAGCTCTTTGATATCAAGTATTTTTGTGTAAAAGATCTGCGGGAAGAAAATTTGATCATTCTGAGCTAAAATAAATTAAATTGCATGGTGTTTTTGGTTGCAAATATAGATCAAGTTCAAGAGAAAAGATATTTTCAATATATTATTTCGTATTGTCTATTATCTTCGTTCACAATGAGTGGCTTCTGAGTAAAACTTCCGCATTACAGTTCCACGAAAGGTGGAGTGGCTAACGAAAATGCTTATATCCCGTCACTGAGAGGCAATTTTGAAAATTATTCTAGCACCATTCATTATAATCTCTTTTGCTACCCAACATAACAGAAATTGTATTTTTCTACGAATGTTGGCATCAACATTTTCCTTCGCGTTTCTCGGATCTTCATCAAACACAAAATATCTGTTGCAAAAACATGATACAGACAAAGAGGTAGCTGAAAGGAAACTCTGTAAAGGTCTGTGCCTAGCTACGTTACAAACGCGTTGTAAAGTTTTTCGCCATAAAATTTGCTGCGTCCTGCTCTTATCACATATGAAGTAATCAACGAATTTCGCTTATCGAAGAAACATACGACGTCTTTTCGATCAAGAGTAGCATTTAAATTACTTCAAATGAATATGGCATTCTCTTTAACTAGTTAAGAGACTACTTTAGATAATTTAATGTAAATAATTCTAAACCAATGCTCTTTGGTCTCATGTATGAAGAGTGTTGAGAATAATTTCTTTAAACATATTTTGTAATGAAATATGTAAATGCATGCTCATGATATTACTAATAAATATTTCTTTCTTGTACGTCTGTAGAGGAGTCGGTTGTTAATGTGCTCCAATTATCACGCCCTCGTACATTCTTGGCCATGAGGTGCGCTAAAGGCTGGCAAACGAGGGAAAGGGCAGCTGAGTGGGCGTGCGCGCCGCAAGCGCGTGTCGGCGTCCGCTGTGCGTGCGACGGGTGGGCGGCGGCGGGCAGTGGCGGCCAGCGGACAGCCACGTCCGCTGCACGGCGGGCGGCTCGCGTGGCAGATAGCGGCTCAGGGCGAAGCGGCTCAGGGGCCGGGGCGGCAGGAGAGAAGGGACGCCAGCGGGTGCGTCAGGGCGAAGCGGGGCGGGGCAGAGCGTGGTGGCGCACAACTGGGCGGGGCTGAGCGGGGCAGGACGGAGCGGGACTGGACAGAGCGGGGCGGGGCAGGGCGGAGCGGGACGGGGCAGAGAGTGGCTGGGCAGAACGGGCGGGAGAGAGCGTGGTGGGTTGAAGAGCGGGACGGGAGAGAGCGTGGCGGGGAAAGCGAGGGAAGGCGGAGAGAGGGTGAGGGAAGAGCCAAATTAAAGCGAGGAGGGACAAGGGTGGGACGGTGCAAGGGGGAGCGGGGCAGGGCGGGGCGGGTCAGAGCCTAGTGGGGCAGAGCGAGGCGGGGCAGGGCGGAGCGGGACGAGGCAGAGCGTGGTCAGGCAGACCAGGGCGGGGATAGCGTTAACGGGGTGAGGATAGTGGGGTGAACGTGGCAGGGAAAGCGGGGAAAGGCGGAGAGGGTGGGGGCAGAGCCAGGGTAACGCGAGCCGGGACGGGAAAAGAAAGGGGGCGGGGCGGAGCGAAATGGGGCGGGACAGGGCGGGGCGGAGATAGCGTGAGGGAGGTGGGGTGGACAGGTGAGAGAGCTGCGGGGCGGAGCGAGGAGGGGTGGGGCAGCGCGGAGCGAGATGAAGCGTGGCGGGGGCGGGGTGTTGGGCGGTGGAGCGGGAAGAGGGGGGTAGTCCACCGACGCGGTGAGCGGAAGAGAGGGCGGGTCTGCGGCAGCGCGCTGTTAAATATAATGGACACTCTGCCGACGCCCGGAGAGCAAATATGCGGGGAAAAGCAAATTTAGGAAAAGATAAAGGCAGAGCTCACCGCGGCGGGGGCGAAGGCAGCGGCGACTGCGGTGGCGTCGGTGGCGACGGCTCAGCTCCAGGAATGAAATACCCCAAGTGGTCGATAATGTCATAGGGTAGGTGAGAATAGTTATTAAATCATCAATACTATAATCATTGCCTAGATTCATGGAAATATTAATACCACCGTGAGGTCATACATTTATCGTTACTTTTTTTCTGTAAATTCCATCTCCAGGTTGAATTTCTATTTTTAAACTGAGAACGGAACTTCTTGGTCTGGAATATAATAAGTGATTATTTGATTCACTTGAACTAAATATGGAACACTAAATGCATTAATGTTCAATATTCAAGCAATAAATAGAAATTTTACTCTATCTAAACTCAACATCAAAATCAATTCTATGAACGTGAATACATTTTGAAATAATTATCTCACTAAATATGTGTTTTATTGAAATTTTAATAATTGTATTCTCTTAGCTTTTGCAGTAAGTTGCATTTCTCTTCATCTTTTGTTCGCTCGCAAAGAGAATTCACGACCATCTATTATTTGAGAAACTTAAAATGAGAGTTTTTTCTGTTTCCCCTTGAGATTAATATAATTTAACTCACAGTTTTATCGAGATCTCCTTTGCAAAGAACATACTCTTAAGATAATTGCTCTTCATTCATTTCCACAAATCTGAGTCGATACGTTTGTTTGCTCCCTAATGGACATGCATTTAAATATTTCAGGAGTATGCGCGTCACAATCTCGTGCGGAAAAGGTAAATATAATATTTTTTGCATCCTTGGAGAAGAAGTTGTCATAGAAATTAAACTCGCTGTTTCTCTTGAAGATAACGCGGGCGGCGAGGCGGCGACGAGCGAAGGCGAAGGAAATGAGGGAATGCGGCTGACGAGTGAGGACGGATGGAAGAGACGGCGAGAAGTGATGGGAATCGGTGGGCGGACACGATGGGTGGAGATGGGGGTGCAGTCAAGGGGTGGACGCGGTGAGCGGCGATGGTGAGTGGAGATGAGAAGAGACTGTGAGTGGAGGCGTTGGGTAGGGGTGGGGGGTTCAGAATGACGATGCAGTGGGTGGAGGCGGTGGATAGAGACGATGGGTGGAAGCGGTGGGTGGAGACTGGGTGGAGGCGGTGGATAGAGACGATGGGTGGAAACGGTGGGTGGAGACTGGATGGAGGCGGTGGATAGAGACGATGGATAGAGACGATGGTAGAAACGGTGGGTGGAGACTGGGTGGAGCCGGTGGATAGAGGCGATGGATAGAGACGATGAGTGGAAGCGGTGGGTGGAGACTGGGTGGAGGTGGTGGATAGAGACGATGGATAGAGACGATGGGTGGAAGCGGTGGGTGGAGACTGGGTGGAGGCTGGGTGGAGCCGGTGGATAGAGGCGATGGATAGAGACGATGGGTGGAAGCGGTGGGTGGAGACTGGGTGGAGGTGGTGGATAGAGACGATGGATAGAGACGATGGGAGGAAGCGGTGGGTGGAGACTGGGTGGAGGCGGTGGATAAAGACGATGGATAGAGACAATGGGTGGAGCGGTGGGTGGAGACTGGGTGGAGGCGTTGTGAGATGGCGGTGCATGTTGGCGGCAGGTGGAAGCTGTGGGAGGAGGCGGTAGGTGGAGACGATGGGAATGGATGGTAGATGGAGATTGTGAGCGGAGACGATGGGTGGAGGCAATGGGTGGAGACGATGAGTAGAGACGGTGGGTGGAGACGGAAAGTGGAGACGGAGGGTGGAGAGGGGGTGGAGAACATAGGAAGAGGCACGTGGCAGGAAGCTGTGGGCGGAAATGGCGGATGGAGACGACAGGTGGATGTGGTAACTGGAGACGTGGGTGAAGACGAGTGGAGACGGTGGGTAAAGACGATTGGTGGAGGCGACGGATAGAGGCGATGAGTGGAGGCGGGGATGAAGGCGGTGAGTGGAGACGGTGGGTGAAGACGATGAATGGAGACGGTGGGTGAAGACGAGGAGTGGAAGTGATGGGTGGAGGCGGAGACGATGAGTAGAGACGGTGGGTGGAGACGGAAAGTGGAGACGGAGGGTGGAGAGGGGGTGGAGAACATAGGAAGAGGCACGTGGCAGGAAGCTGTGGGCGGAAATGGCGGATGGAGACGACAGGTGGATGTGGTAACTGGAGACGTGGGTGAAGACGAGTGGAGACGGTGGGTAAAGACGATTGGTGGAGGCGACGGATAGAGGCGATGAGTGGAGGCGGGGATGAAGGCGGTGAGTGGAGACGGTGGGTGAAGACGATGAATGGAGACGGTGGGTGAAGACGAGGAGTGGAAGTGATGGGTGGAGGCGATGGGTGGAGGCGATGTGTGGAGTTGAAGGGTGGAGGCGAAGAGGGGAGGCGGAGTAATGAGGCGGGGGTGGAGGCGGTGAGCGAAGACGATGGGTGAAGACGGTAAGTGGAGATGGAGGGTGAAGCCGATGGGAGGAGGGTGAGTGGAGACGGTAGGCGAAGACAATGGGTGGGGGCGGAGGATGGAGCCGGGTTGGAGCCCATCAGTGGAGACGGGTGTGGTGTCGAGGGTGGAGGCGTTGGGTGAAGAGGGTCGGTGGAGGCGGGTGTGTGGAGTGCAGTGGGCGGAGGGAAGCGCTTTTCCGAGCCTTCGAGCGTCGCCTCGCGGGGTCGAGCGCTAGTGTCGTGGCGATACGCGGCGCTCCGTGGAGACGCAGTGAAGGCACAGAGTGCGCGCGTTTTCCTCGTTATGAACGCGCCCGCCCTCGTCCGCCTCGCAGACGCCGCCGCGTGCACTGCGCCATTATGTAAATAGTTGCGCAAAAAGTTACGCACGCCTCCGTTGTTTTCTGGTCGCTGAGAACGTGCCACGTGATGTACGACACAGAGTAATTGTGGAAGATTAAAAAATCAATTTTGTTAATGCAATATTTTCTAGCGTTTTGTAATTTCTCGTCGTGTTTCGTCATTCGTGTAAATGAGAATGTAAACATTAGTTTGCAACTTAAGAGATCTGTTGTGGGAGTGTTGGTGGGAGTTTTGAAAAATGTTGAACAATATTGCTTACGAATTGTAAGAAAATAAAGACATGATGATACATCAGAACAATCATCAATCAAGCAGATTATATTAAACTAACAATAATATTATTGTGTCTTCATTTAATTTACTTACTTCAAAAAGTTATCTGACAAATCCAAATTTCCATTTCCGATAGGAGTCCATAATTTCTCATTTTTAATAATAAACATTTAATTGATTAACGACTGTTTTGATAACAATCTCTGTAAAAGTATAAGAATATTTTGATAAGTTATGATCATTTAATGACATTCTCATTTTGAATAATTCTATACCTAGTTTCCTGGCAATTAGAGATAATTCAATTTTTTCCAATTTTCAAACTCATGAATGTCGATATGCAGTTTAACTACCAATGACATTTTACTCTGCATTGATTCTCAGGAGAATGCTAGGTAGAAAGAACATTTGAGAAATTGATTGAGAAAAAAAAAACAAAAAAAGGAAAATTAGAGGAAAGAAGACGCGAGTTTGCTACATCAATGATAATACAACGATTGTGGTGATGAAGTGCCCCCGCAGTAGAAGAAGCAATTGTTTCTTTTTATTCATATAACTAGCATAAAAAGTAGTAAGGGGATCAGCAAAAATTGTATGAGAATATCAATCTGCGCCTAAACGTTTTTTCTGATATCGATTACATGTAATGCGGTGTATTTTGTCAAGGGTATTTCCACAGTTGGTTTCTCGGAAAGAAAAGAAAATTAACCTCACATAAATCAATATAAACGTAATTCAGAAATGTAAAAACCATCTGTTACAGTACAAATAAAATACAGTAGTCTCATTGAGAATTTGTATCACCAAAATTCTGTTGTCATGTCGACTTTGTACGACGAAAAGAGCAATGTAATTTTTTTGACTTGATTATTGTGAAGCAATATGTCTTTCAGTTGTAAAATATTGGTTTTCCAGTGATATTCCGGTCAATAAAATCAACATAAAAACTAAAATTTCTACAATTTCCTTATTATTGAAGGCTACGTAAGCATTGAAGGAAATGTGGATAATAATAGGAAGAATCTCTCAATAAATGTGCATACTATTGAATTGTTGTTATTACTTTTTCTCCCATTTTTAAAGAACCGGTGAATTAGTCCAAATTACATTAACATTTCTCAATAACACCCAGAATTCTCCAGGGTCTTCTTGTTGATGAGATAACAATTATTTACATCTATTCTTAAATCTTAGGTAGAAAACATAGATAAATCTTAGGTAGAATTTTGATAGCATTGACTTTGATACCATGCCACTCAAATCTAGACAAAAAACTTACAATTTGAAACCATTAAAATTGTAATCAATGGATTTGCTGGAGGGACTTCTGCGTGTGTTTTTGAACCAGCATACTTTTTTCGAAAAATACATGACTAGAAATATTATCAAAAAACTTCCCTGTAGGTGAGGGATAAATAGCATCGTTCAGATACCACATCAGTTATACATTTTGAAAACTATTAATGAATTCGGAAAAAAGTGAATGTGTAATACGTCAACTTTCCACAACTCCTTTAGTTTTTTCTTGACCACCCAACGTACTTCCTGTTAGGGATCACATTTACAGATTGTTTCTCTAAACTTATGACGCTTCTGAGTACGTGCGAAGTGTTTTAACTCCTATTGTGAACTACCAAAAGAAACCAGGTCAAAAATAAGAACTTTCATTCAACTATCCACATTAAAAAATGTCTGAGACACATTCATAAAGCATAACTTCCAAGAACACACAATGAACTAGAGATTGTAAGAGACAGTTGCGCGAGAGTATGTAAGCAGCTGTCCGAGTTCAATTAAGCTGTTCTATTTCAGGCAATCTGACAATGACATTATGATCTCGATCATTACATTATGAATATTTCCCTGCGAGATCCTAGCAATTCACGATCGACGAAATGACAATCACTGCTTCTAGAATGTTCCTCGAGGTTTTGTTCATTTAATTAATAAAATGAATAAATTATTATCAAAAATCTCCTACAAGGAAGATTTTAACCATTAAGTCCACCTAGTTCCGAGGTAAAAATGTCTTGTCATGAAGACCCATTAAAGTAATTTCACTCTTTCAAATCTTCCGCAAGACATATCAACTTTAGACGCAGCGGCCGAACGCTGCAAGTACCGGGCGCTCAGGAAAACTCTCCGTATTATGGATATGTCAGCTGATCCATAAATCGAAAATATGGTGAGGCATTAATCTGAAAGTGCAGGTTTCATTTCGTAAATTTCTCATCGCAGCCACCCGACTCATCGCCGAAGCTTTTGCAAAGTGTCGGCTCAATTAACGCAAAATGGCGCCCCATACGTCTGGTCTCCGCTTCTCGTTTTTCGCGACTGAAAAAATCACGGACTCAACTCAACCTTCGCAGAGTCAGAACATACTGCGCCAAGACCGTTCTTCCCTCTCAAGAGCAAGTCCGTTGGCAACTACGAAAGTCATCCATACACAAATATTGTGCTATGTTAACGCAAATATTATTTTCACAAGTAACATTCAATTATATAGCTAATCAAGATAAAAATCAAGATTTGTCACGATAACATGGACAAATTCTAATTGTAAATCAGGTGTCACATTTTTCTGGTGATACTCCATTCTTCAAATTTTGAAATTTATGACTAATAACTGCTGAGAGTATATAGGTATGTGAGTGAGATTTTGGCAGACCAAAATGAGGGTGTCTGACACAGCCGCACGTTGTTTTCCAAGTATATTTTCTAAATTTGAAAATAAGTTCGGTTCGATGGAAATATTCGACTTCATATTTTATGAAGAAACAATTTCAATATGTTATGTTAAAGAAAAGAAAACATTTTGTGACGAACTTTGGAGTTACGTGGGTGCTACAATTAGCGCCGTTGGACGTCACTTGGAATATAATTTTTTCATATTATAATTAAAAATAGTTAAACAAATAGCGTAAATTATGCATTGAATTCCTAACTTGTTTCAAACAACATGGCAAACTGTATATAAAATGAAATGTTATAGCTTCGACATAATAGTTAAGAAACATGATATAATAAGGCGCACGCGTTATGAAGTAGTTACGAAGACGAAGTGCGCGGGAAAAAGGCATGTTTGGTAACTTTTTGTTTTATTTTTAAATTGAAGATAAGATTTGTTTCATAAAGTTGTCCTAAGAATTAAACGTCATAATTTCATATCCCACGGACGTCAAACTTTCAACCAAGAACTGTTTCTGATGTTGAGGAGAGCTTTAGCTTAGCGAAGGGTGCACGCTTCCACCCCTGATTTTTAGATCTAGCCACGATATGTAGTGAGTAAAGAGAGTCCATGGCAGGTTGCTTCAAGATTCTTATGACAAGCTCACAGCTGGTAATACCATTATTCATCACCATCATCAAATCCCAGTGTATCGGGAAGATTTTTACTGCCACTTTTCCGCCTGTGTTCATTTCATGTTATCCGTTATTTTATTAACGTCAGGGGTTAACGTGTGTTATTGACTCTGTGCCGTTGAATACTTTTCGTAATATCATCTTCTAACAAAAATATATTGTAAACAATGAATACCAATTCTTCGAATACATATTATCATATAATTCACGGCCACATGATCACCGTATACGATTATACGATTGTATTTTACACGGAATGAAATAAATGACACTAATATCATCGGAGATACCTAATCTTTCCTGTGATTTCCAACGTAACGCAGATCCCCTGTGGCAGCGTACCACACCACTCAGTCGGCCATCAGTCTCCAGAACCTCCGCAGCTGCTTTTCCCGGCGCGATCGCTCCCAACGCCCTTCCTTGGCGGGAGAAAAACCTCTAGGCGCCCTCCCTCTGCTCGCCCCGCTCGCCCACCCCCTGCGCCCGAGCAGCCGGCGCAGCGTGGCGCGGCGCGGGCGTAATCCAGGTGTTGAAACCGGCTCGACAGGCCGCGGCGATCGTTTGATTGATTGGTGACCTGCGCACGCCCCCGAGGGTGCTGAGTCGCTCGTGCCCCAGACCGCCGCCACCGCGCCCCCGCCCCCGCCCCCGCCTCCGCCCCCGCCACCGCCTCCGCCTCCGGGGCACCCCCCCCCGACCAGCAGCAACCCACGCCCACCTCCCTACCGCTTCCGCCCCGTCTCCCTACCCACCACTTCACACCCGACCTCTGCCTCTGTTAATACCGCCCCCGCCCCTAAGAACTACCTCGTCCCCGCTGCCGCCACCATCGTCACTGCTCCGATCCCAGTCACCGTACACCCTCAGCCCCTCGCCGCCCCTCCACACCGCTGCCTCTATCACCCCAGGCCCTCTTCTCCCATACTACCTCAAACCCGCCCCATCCCGGTCTAGCCATCACGACCACCACACACCTCCACGCCTGGCCGTAGCCACCACCCTCCTCCACACTTGCTGCTGTCCCTCCTAGTCATCACCACTACCACTGCCCCCACTCCTTGCCCCAGCCCCGCCCAGTGCGCCGCGACGCGCCGTCGGATGCAGGAGGCCATGGCAGCAATGATGGAGGGGATGGGGACGAGGGGCCGTGTTGGATGAGGTCAACAGCGACTCCAGTATAGCAGGCAGGAAGCTGCCAGGCTCTCACCCACCTTTACACATCTCTTTGACTTATTTATAATATTATTTTGGACCTGCGTCTATGCGTATGAGACAATAAATATATATATACCAAATATTCACTACGTTCTAACACCAGAACATGAAATTTTAAAAATAAAACAAAAATGTATATGTGTAATATGTATGTATTACATTGTGACCGCCCAGTCTGCCAAAGTGTGTGTATGTGGTTGTGTGTGTGTGAGTTTATATATGTAAATACACGAGCAGCCTACTAGGCTCCCGTGCTGTGGTCCCGGGTTCCATTCCCGGTCGAGGCAAAAATAGAGTTGTAGCTTTCCTTCAAAATTGTCCCAGTTTCTGTAGCTATGTGGAAGAAAAGCTCAAGCAGGCGAACCTTGCTAGTTATAGAATACGTCATTTTCGCCTCATGTCTCTCTTACCCCCAAGCATAGGAATTTAATTAAGCCCAGGCATGGGGGACACCGGTAGCTGGCTGGCGAAGTCGGTAAATACGTACCAATAACGCCAATACGCGCAATAATGCCAAATACGTGTATATATATATATATATATATATATATATATATATATGCTCATATATATATATATATATATATATATACTCATATATATATATATATATATATATATATATATATATATATAAAATTCACTTAAAAAATCACAATTTACAAATAGTTCGGAGAAAAAACATGGTGAATAAGGGAGGAAAAGGGTCACTAAAAATTAATTTCTGAGGCACATTGATCATTTTTATGCAAAAACAAGTTGACTACAATGATTAAAGTAATTCGTAACTTTTGTTTTTTCTTTCACTCCAAATTTAAAATAGACCAAAGATAAATGGAGAAACCTCCGTAAATGGCTTTAAAAATAAAAATTGCAACCGCAAGCTGACGGCAACCAAAGGAATGCAACCTTGAGGTATGGGTGGCCAAAATGGTCAGATAGAGTTGGACAACCTAATGAAATCGTCGAGAACGGCGCGAATAGTGAAAGAAACAGAAATGCTGAGGAATGTAAGAGAGGTCAGAGGGAGCGAGGATGAGCAGCCGTGACGGTAGGTCAACCGAAACGGTACCCAGCACCAACATCGCCGGGCGAAATGGGCGTTGTCCGCAGGGACGCACAGCGGAAGAATGACGGCCTACGATCGCGTCAATGATAGCCAAGAGAGCGACGTGGGCGGCATCGTAAGCGGGGACGGGAATGAAGCGACGGAAATGCAGGGGCCGCGCCCACTCGGCCGCCACACGCGGGAGTAGCGCGGGTTGCCTACGGTGACGTCACTGCGCGGGGCAGCGCCCTCCGCTCACGCCTGTGGCTCCGGGAGAGTTTGTGATACCTCACACCGATAATCCAATTTTATGAGCTTTTAATGGCTTGTTTTAGTGTGCCCTTTTGTTTGGATCTATCGTTGAGATAGAATGGTGTAGTCGCAGAATGCAATGTTTTTTAAAGCCATTATGTCGTGGATAAAATCATCGTCCACGAAGTTAATCAAAAGAATCCGGCCAGAAACAGCAATAGAAGTCACTTAATGAATGTAATCCCAGTAATATTAAATTTCCTCCAAACATTTTCGTCACTTAGATAATCCATTATAATTCTAAAATAACAGACTTGTGTGAGATGTGTATCACGTTGTTGTAGATGGATGTCCGAAATGAGCGAAAACGTTACGAATACGAATTCGATCTCAATAATTCATCCCTAAGCAATTTACCTTCCATCAAAATTGATATCTTGTTCTCATCCGCCGCCATATAATAGAATGGTTCTAAATATGGCCTAGAAGTTGCTGTGAATTTCTGATCATGTGTTCAACGTTTAGTCATTTCCATGCGTTATTTCGAAACCTGAGAAGACTCAAAGATATTTCTTTAGCTTTAATGTTCATTTGCGTTGCAAGAAAGAAAATAACAGGCGATGTGGGAACTTTTAAATTTAGTTTTTGTTGTTTTGTGAACAGAGAACGAAATTCAAGATATATTCAATTAAATTCGACTTGTGACCAACCAGATTGCTTAATAGTAGAAAAATAAAATCCAAAATCAGAAAAAAATCTTTTTGACTGTCAATTTTTACTATCTCGTATACGTACGTATATACGGAGTAATATACGTAGTATAGAAAAAGTTATGTAATGCTGCGCGAAAAAACCGAGGATTTTCCCATTCCGGAAAAAATTCATTGACGAGACCTGGTGGCCAAGAAGTGCATAACACCAGTTGTTAAATTAAGAGAAAAAATCCTCTAACACGTTTTGTAGCCACAATCCCAGTTTTGTGGGTCTTTGATGCAGAAAAAGAAACTCGAAGCAAAACGTTCGTCCGTCCGTGAACACTGCTAGCGCCGATTTTTTTGCAAATTGAAGAATCCTATGTTGTTCTAGCTGTAGTTAAAGTTTTGAAATTTTGAAAAACGTTCTTTAAAATTTGGGGGTACTTAACATGCCGTACACCGAACATTTTCTAAATTTTCTCAAAAACTGCTCCAAATTTTGTCTTTAAATTTCTTGTAAGATAAGAGCAAAATACACTTATAAATATGGCACAGGCCACAATTTCATGGTAAATTCTTAAGTTTCGAAAATTGCAAAATTTTGAATTTCTTTCGGCGTCTTCCTACAACTACAAAATTGAAGGCATGGATTTTTCCTTCAAATTACATTTTTTGTGCATAAATAGTTCATTCAATTAGGTCATGGAGATTTTTTTCGGAAATTTTAGTAGTTTTCGCGCAATAGTGCGTGGGACATTTGCAATTATAAAAAACAACAAAAACAAGATTTTCTCTAAAACGGCTCCAAATCTTTTCATTAAATTTTTGATAAGGTTAGAGCCAAAAGAACCCTATGCCATGAAATAAACGATGAAACCCTATGCCATGAAAATAACTGTATGCTTTTGTTTCTTCAAATATTTCAAAAATGATTTTTTTTAAATTTTTTTCAAAAATGGCTCCACATTTTTGCTTCAAATTTTTCTAATAGTGCTAAGTGCCCTGTTTAATATGACGTAGAGTTCGTTTTGATGTTTTTTTTTTCAAAAGTTAGACTATAGTATGTTTTTAAATAATCTCACTCCGTTAATATGGACATTTTCATTTATTTGTATGCATTACTACATTTGTGAGAAAAAGGGCTTCAAATAATTTCAAATAAACTTTTTCGAAAACTCAATAGATTCCTGTCAAAAAAAGCATCAAATTTCGCATTTACAGTAATGCTTAATCCCCATTATTTTAAAAACCGCTGCAAAATTTTCAATGAAAATTTCTATTTACCACGAGTTTTTATTCTTCTTTAATATTCTTGAAGTAATAATTCGGTTTTACTACTAAGAAAGCAAAAAGTTCAGAAAATGTCAAAAAATGTACTTGGGGCAAAGATATATGGCAGCTGGCCAGAGAATGGAGCAAGACCTTAAAGCCAGACCACACCAAGGAAATTTAAAAAAATGTGCCATTCTGTAGCACCTCTAGTTACTTTCTCATATACATACGTATATACGGAGCAATATACGTAGTATACAGAAAGTTAGGTAATGCGGAAAATCGATTTCGAGATTTCCACACAAATATACGTTTTGGGGTTCCCTGATACCGAAAAAGTGTTTTTTTCAAAACGTCCGTCTGTCCGTCTGTCTGTTCGTCCGTCCGTCTATGAACACTGTTAGTGCCTAATCTACGAGTTCAATCTTTTTCAAATTGAAAAAACCTGGGTCCATCTTGCTCTAGTTGAAGCGTTGGGATTTTGAAAAACATTCTTTAATATTTGGGGATACATTGCATGAAGCCATCCGGATATTTTCAAAATTTTCTCGAAAATGGCTCCAAATTGTTTCGTTAAATTTCTTGTATGAATAGAGTAAAATATTCTTATCAATGTGTCATAGGTCCGACGTTCACGGTTAACTCTGAAGTTTTGAAAATTGCAAAAGTTTGAATTTTTCCGGCGTCTTCCTACAGCTATAATATTTGTAGATAGAGATTCTTCCTTCAAACGAAATTTGTTGTCCATAAATAGTTGTATCATAAAAGTCATGTATATTTTTTCGAAAATCTTAGTAGTTTTCGTGCAATAGGGCGTGAAATATTTGCAATTTTAAAAAATACAAAAATAAAATTTTCTCAATAACGGCTCCAATTTCTTTTCTTTAAAGTTTTGAAAGAGTTAGTACCAAATGCACTCTATCCGACGACATACTCTGTCATACTCTATCATATTACTCTATTCATTTGTTTTTTCAAAAAAAATAATTTGACCTTTCACGTCGGTAATATTTACAGTAGATGTGATTTTTCCGTTATTGTATTTATGAGTACATTTGCTTTAAATAATGTCAAATAAAGTTTTTCGAAAACACAACAGTTTTCTATAGAAATGAGCTCAAAAATCCGCATTTTCAGATCCACGTAAACTCCACTTTCTTCCAATTTTGCTAATGGATAGTGCTAATTGCTGTGTTTTATATGACGTAAAGTTCATTTTGAGTTATTCTTTCTTTTTCAAAAATTACATAAATGTATTTTTTTAAATACCTCTCACGCCGTTAATATTCGCATTTCCATTAATGTGTATGCATTATTACATTTGTTAGTAAAAGTGCTTCAAATGACTTCAATATAACGTTTTTCGACAGCTCAATAGGCTTTCGAGAAAAAGAGCTTCAAATTTCGCATTGACAGTGAAGCTCAATCGCGATTTTCCCAAAAACGGCTACGAATTTCTCAATGAAAACTTCTAGTTAGGATTAGTCTCTACTCTTCTTTAATATTCTTGAAGTAATAAAGTTCGGTTGTACGACTAGGAAAGCAAAAAGTTGAGAAATTGTAAAAAAATGTACTTTGAACGACGATAGGTGGCGCATGACCAGAGAGTATTGCAAGACCTTAAAGCCAGGCCACGCCAAGGAAATTTTAAAAAAATGTTATGAGAAAGTCTGTGCCATTCTGTAGCACCTCTAGTTTTTCTTTTGTTCATGTATCTCACATCAGAACATGTCATATTATCTGAAAGTTCTCTTTTCCCTATAATAATAGGTTTTAAACTCGTACCCACAATCTAAGAAGTCCCAAGGAGCATAGCAACCCATTTACAGTTACTTCACTTTCTCACACTTTTCGTGAAAAATAATTCCGGTAAAGAACGTAGGGAAAAGAAGCAAAAAGAAACAGATCCATAATGTTTTTGATCATTTCTGAAAAAAACAAAGAAATTTCGAAATCTGATACGGTATGACAAGTAACTAAAACAACACTGCTGTAAAAAATAAGAAACAAATTCTAAATGTTGAACGCTAGTTATTTGTTATTATCTTCTGTTGATTTTATAGTCTTACTAATTTTTATGATCAATGTAAAATTGCATTCAATACATGAAATTGAATTTTTTCATTCTTGAAAGTGGCTCTTCTTCAACCTCATTGAAAAGCAACAATACTTGTCTTCCTAGAATTACAATATTTAAAATTGAAACTTTTTTCTTCAAATGTAACGTGTTCTGCAGAATGAGTTCTTTCATTTATGTCACGTCCATTGTTTTAAAAATATGAGTACGTAATTACGTAAAATATGAAGTTTACTTAATTTTGTGTGAAATGTGGGCAATGTTAAAAAACATAAATAACAAGTTTTTCCCCTAAACGACTGCATTTTTTCTTGAAAATGTTCTAGGAATATTTCTAAATGCCTTGTATAACTTGACATAAACGACATTTTTCTGTATTCTTTTGTTTTGTTTTTTGTTTTTTAAAAGATTACGCAAATGCATTTTTTTCAATATCTCCCACTTCGTTAGTATTTGAAGTTTGCTTATGAAGTTTCTATAAAAATCGAAAGATTTGGAAGAAAATTAAATGCGAATTTTCAGAAACGCTCAAATGACATTAAAAATACAGCTCCAAATTTTCCTACGAAAATGTGTATGCAGGGCAATATTTTATAATTGTACTAAAAAAATAAAAAACAAAAAAATGTATTTCGCTAATAAACGGCATCTGAGAGAAAAACCGGGCAAAACCTAAACAACAGCACAAACTGAACAAATAAGAAAACAAACTAGTACGAGAAGGTCTGTATCATTCTGTAGGTTGTAATTTCTGCCAGGTTTTGCTGTAATCTTCCGCATTGTGAGCCGGGCGAAAACGTTCGTTTTTTTCAATACCTATCTTTGCTATTGAGCGGACATTTTTTCGTTTCCGAATATGTCCGTTATAAAGAGTATTCAACGTCAAGCTCACGTTGCATTGGGCAGAGTTTTTACCAATTGAATCGATTACTTCGTAAAGGCCCCACTTTCAATCGTCAGAGATGATTCAGAGCATTCTTTAATATTTCTTATATTTGAATTGGTTGTTTCAAATTTGGTCTCTTTCCCGGAGATTTGGCATTTCCAACATCATTTTAAAGATGACGGCAAAATGGCCTTTTCGAATTAAGCGATTCAATTGACAGAAAAACAATATATAGTCTATTTACCAGAAGGAACAAATTTAGATAGATAGATTTATTACTAATTCTGCAAATAAGTTCTAGAACTTGGTGGCAGAATACACTAACTAAACATTACAAAACTTAACAACTATACAAAATTTTACAAATTTTACACACTTTACAAATTAACATAAACATTTCACCGTGCAAGCTTCCATAGCACTCCACTTCCACTTCACTTCACATCACTTCATTTCACTTCACGTCGCCTCGTCTCACCTCACCATACTGCCAATCACATTTTAATGTGATTCTGACACACTCTTTTCCCTCAACTTCACATCACTGCACTACACGCCACTGCACATAATAATAATAATAATAATAATAATAATAATAATAATAATAATAATAATAATAATAATAATAATAATAATAGTAATAGTAATAATAATAATAATGTTATAATAATAATAGTTATAATATAACATACTTTACATAAGGTAATAAGACACATATAAACATCTAGGAATTTAATTTATTTTTAAATTTGCTGACATCATGAGGGAAGGGATCAAAAATTGTCACAGGCAAGTCGTTCCAGTCTCTAATAGTTCGATTCGCGAATGAATATTTCCCAACGTCCGTTTTCTGAATTCTTGTCTGAATTTTGTGCATGTGATCCGCTCTGCCGAAAAATGTAGGTTTCCCTAATCGACTTTGAATTTCTTTCCACGGTCGAAAGCCTGTGTACGCTTTATACATAGCATAGAGACGAAATTTGTTCAATTGAACAATGTATTATATTAGAAAATAATTACAACAAAAAACTGATATTCAATTTTTTCTAAGAATGTCTTAACGGAATTGTAAGTATAAGTAACTAGTCCATTTTTGTAGCTATAAAAGCAGTGTCGTAATGTAGGGGTTCTTCCGGAAAACTCAAATTAAAAGTACGAGATCAGTGGGTGGATATTCCACGAACAAGTCAGTAATCTCGAAATGAATTTTGGGTAATACTGTATTTAGTCTGGTACGAAATTCAATTTTTGTTTTTGTTTTTATCCAGAGAATTGTAGCACTTTTAGATATTGAGATCTGAGAGACCTTTTATTTATTTTTTAAAATTATATACATTTCTGTTCAATACTCAAATGATGACCATCATTATTTCAACCAGCAATTGAATTAAAATTTCTAGTCGAATGAACTGCTGTAGTGTTTGAAAATTTTGAGAACAACGTCGGCTTCTTGTAATAATCTTTGACTGCTTGTAATAAAATTAGCTCTACCATCCTTACGTATGATATTCTTTTAACATTTTAACTTGTAACAATACGCACATTGAACAATTTTTGAAAATATATTTTGAAGAAACCGCCATTTTCCTTATTAATTCACTACAAATGAAAAAAATTACGAAATGCATACATTGCTACCACAACGAAGGTATTCTTTCGTCCTGAAAAACATTAGCCTTCGCTCCAGCAAAGAGATGACCAGGAGATGACTACTCAATGAGTATCTATCACTCGGTTAAAACTAGGTCATGAAAGGAAATTCTATGTACATTTTAAACACATATTTTGTAGCGCAACTATAATAGTTCACGTACGACAATGTGTAGTGCATTGCATTGTTACACCCTACTTTTGTGCTAAATTCATTAAAAAATCCTGTACTCCCGAGCCGAGGAATTCTGAGTCATGATAAATTCGCAATATTAATATTTGTGTTAAAACATTTCATCCCTGCTATTAAACCAATTGCATGTATATTTCAGAATAATTATATCACAATTAGCATTAATCTCCTGGTAATTGAGTGTACTGGAGTGTTTGTGGTAAGAAGTTACCAGTAAAAAAATAGACGTTATATTTGACAGCTCCCAGGGAGAAATGTCCGGAGAATATCTCTCCTTACCACTCCCTCTCTCACTCCCCCTCTCTCTCATGCACTCTTTCACTCTCTCACGAATTCTCTCTCACTCACTCCGTCTCTCTCGATCACTCTCTCACTGACTCTCACTCGTTGTGAGTTGAAGTCACTGATTCTAAAATAGAAAAGCTCAAACTTTTTCAGCGTTTTACTACAATTACAACATTCGAATTATAGTAATTCTAGTAGATAAAATCTTGCAATTTTCAAAAATACAGACTTCGCCAGAAATGAGACTAGCACCATATTTTTGGCGCCCTTTGGTACACACGAGGAGAAAATTTTAAAAAACTGCAGCCGTTTATGAGAAACTTTTTTTAAACTAATTAAAAGTTTTTTCACTAAAAATTAAGGGAAAACTTCTCATATTTTCGAAACATTGTACATGAGAGTGTTTAAAGATCTGTCTGGGGACATGATTGAAAAATGGAGATTTTCTTGAAAATTTTCGATTTTTTAAATTTTGGGTTTAAAAAATTCTTTGAACATTCCGCTATCACACGGTAGTTTAATTTATACCATTTCGCCACTTTTAATGGCTCTACGGACCGTTTAAATTGCTGGCGTGCGAACAACTGGGCACCACACCCCCTTTATGACATGACATATTACCCTCTCTAGTACTGTTTGTTTTTCTATATTGGCGATCGAAATTCGCGGCAAAGGAAGTGTAATGTTTGCGCTTTGTGATTCTCTATTGTTTTCACTACGTATTGATTTAAAATACTGAATAAAATTGATTTAGCTAAATTTTACTGGGTAGACCTATTTACATTTTCTGATAATGTACTTACAGTCTCTAAACAATTGATTTAAATGTAGATTTTTTGTGCGTTATTTGTTGACAGAATGAATTACTCTTTTGTTGTACGTAGTGGTCATGCTTTCCGAATTTGTTGTTTACATGCTCGCTGCTCGTTCACGTTTTGAATAGTGTTTGATTAGCAAGTGTTCAAAGGAAAGTGTGTCGTATTTCAGAGTTTGAGTTATTCGTGTGATCTGTTTTCCCTTTGTGTTTTTTACATAATGGAAAGGCAAAAATCGCCAAGATCTAATTACAGAGTGTGAAAGAAGCGAGCCTCGAAAAGAACTCATTGTGCCAGAGCCAATATTTGGAAAAGGTACACGCAACAAAACATGAAAGAGACTGCAATCACTGAAGAACGTGATAATGTAGGTAGTGTCTGTGACAACGGCTGTAAATTGAAAGTGGTATTGATAATATATCTACAAGTGACAAAACATTAAAAGCGTTTTCGGAAACCAATGCACAACATGTCTACCTGTGAACCATACTCTGGTGCATGTCAGTGTGTGGCAGGAACTAGTAAAAATAAATATTATGTTTTTAGTGCCATTCACAAACAATTACTGTGGAAATGAGGGAAAATTATGGATTTACTACCACACTGGTGGGCAAATCCAAAACATGTGACGTTTCAGCAAGTCTGTATACATCACCAAGAGAAAAAAATATAGAAACTAAAAGACCACATTTTCATATAAATAAGTGTATGGTAGAAGCGTTTTGCGATATTGGTAAAAGTTCCAATGCAGTATTAAAATTTTCAAAGAGTATAGAAATGCATGCTTTAGGTACTAGATATTATGCTATACACATGAAATATCTTGTTGCATAAGGTAAAAACCTGAGAAAAGGGGTATTTTCGATGGCTGAAGACGTACGTAAGGCATAATCAGCTTCCGAAAATGAAGTCTAAATTCTGCTATGATTGCAGTGTTTTTTGGGAAGGGTCTTGGGGAAGACAGTGTAGAATACTCTTTTTGGAAATAAGGTATATGCCTTCGTGTGTCAAAACAATTACAATGGATCTTCAAATGCTATGTAGAAAGATATTCCAGTGATAACCAATATAAGAGAAGTGCTTCCGCTATACTGTAATGCTGTCTGATGGGGATGCAAAGGGCAAAAGGCCGCCCGCGAGCCGTTGAAAGACCCGCAGCAGGGGCCCAGCGGCGGGACGTCATCGCCCCCGATAGTTCGGCCGGGGGCCGAGAGAGAGCAGAGCGGGCGGAACGCGCGCCACCGTCACGCCTCGGTCGGCGCGCTGCGACGCGCCACCGGCCATACGGTCGGGCTGGCCGGCGAACCTTCAGTCCGGAGGGGTACAAATGAGCCCTCTCCGGGAGCTAAGGGCAGTCTAAGCGATCCCGGCGTGAAGGGAAGTAGTGGTTTACGAGTGCAAGTGAAGTATGTAGTGACCAGCAAGGCAACGAACTTTCTCTCCTGGATTTTCGGCGATTTCGCAAAGTTAATTTTGGACATCTGCTGGCGAACGGCGACTAGGCACTTCTTTTGGTTATACGGTACTTTCGCTTGTCTATGGTACACTCTGAAAAGTGTGTGGTAATAAAATTACTGTTTATGAACTTGGTCTATTGTTTTGGATATAACACAAAGACACATTCTTATTTCAATAACATGGAGGTCTATGGTCCTCTATTGACAATAAAGAAGGATGAATGTGTGAACCATGTTTCTAAGTGACTTGATACATCTCTTCGAAATATAAAAGAATGGCGAACAATGGATGTCACTTCGGGTGGTCGCAAAGAAGGCAGCTTGAAGGACAGCACCAAAGTAAAATTGTCTAATTATTAAAGGCGTGCCATTGTACACAATGCACCTGATGTTGCAAAGATAAAAAGGGCAATTTATGTTACTCTGAGGCATTATGTCTACTGACAGTAACCCTCAACATGCAACGTCCCCGCCAGGCAAAGAGTCATAGTGTTTTTATAATAGACAGTTGGCTAATGGAGAAACACCAGACAGCCACAGCAAAATGCAGTGTCAATTGTCACCTCAAGTTGCACAGAAGATATTTCCTGTCTACCAAATATTATCTGCAGACCATTTATTAGAACGCAGTACAAAAGCTAGGACACAGAACCCAAGTGAGTTCCTTCGTACTATGCTTTGAAAGTATTGCCCAAAAGAAGACTTTTTTTTCCAAAACAATTAGAATTGGGTGTCCTGAAAGCTGTAATGGAACTCAATGTGGGATCTGTGGAAACAATTAACTGGAAACAATTAACACCATTTTTTTCTTTAGTTTTTTCCTGCTATGTATTAAAGAACGTTAAAAATGTTAGTGATGGTCTCATCGTCGTCAAACTTGCTATTTTCAAAAATTGCAAAACAAACAATATTGCAAAAGTAAAATTTTGAAGAGAGAGATTTAAAAAAATATGTTTAAAATATCAGAATTTCAAAAATTAACTTGTCAAAAAAGAGTTTCAGCATAATTTTGTTTTGAAGTTCATGCATTTTTTAATAAAAATGAAAATCGGTGGCAATTTTTTTCTTTATAGTTCTTCGTGAATGAAGCAGAGGAAGCTTATAAATGATATTGGTTTTATTTTCGTTGAAATCCTTGAATTTTCGAAATTTTGTAAGTTTTGTGCGGTTGTAACATCACTAGTTTCTTTGAAATGTTGGGCACCTGAATTCATCACCTAGGTCACACATTGTAGGGATGTTGACCAATGAATGGCTCTTAGAGGGAGAGCATTTTAACTTTTAGCGAGTACGAAGTAAGACTACGTAACTACTAGGCCCAGAGTTTCTCGTAGTAGGTACTTTCCTTATCTTCTTAGTCTGGGCCAGCTTTTCGGCGTATCTCCGCCCTCTACCCAGCAACTACCTATCAGCACCTATATATTTTTTTCACATTTTCTCAGTTTTTCATTCCCTTTATAGTTGAATTGAAATACGACTTAAAGAATACCACAGAACAGTTAAATTTGTCTTTTTTATCCGAAGTTTAATTGAAAAATTTGAAGCTGATTTTTAAAATCACCATTTGAGTTTTTCTTAAAATGCGTAATTCTGGGTCCTTTTTCGCTGAAAACATACAGTTTTTAAAAAGGTAATTGAGATCGTTTGAAACACATACGCTCAAAAACGTAATAATGTATAAAAATTAGTAAATATTGACAGTAAGAGCAAAAGATAAACTAGATGTGCTACAGAATGTCACAGACTTTCTCGTAGTAAGTTTTCTAATTTCCTTGGTGTGGGCTGGCTTTAGGGTCTCGCCCTATCCCCATCACCCATTACAGCTGCCAGCTATCGTCACCTAAAAAACATTTTTTGACATTTTCTGAACTTTTCGCTGTCTTAATAGTGGAACTGGAATATTACTTAAGGAATATCAAAGAAGAGTAAAACCTCGTCCTAAATAGAAATTTTCATTGAAAAATTTTAAGGCGTTTTTAAGAAAATGGCGATTAAGCATTACTGTAAATGCGAAATTTGAAGCTCTTTTCACAGGAATCTCTTGAGTTCTCGAAAACTTTCGTCGGAAGTCATTTGAAGCACTCACGCTCACAAATGCAACTACGTATTCAAATCGATGGATATGTGCATATTAACGGCATGGGAGATATTCCATAAAAATTACATTTATGTAGTTTTTGAAACAACAAGAAGATACACCGAAATAAACTTGAAGTCATATTAAACAGTACCTTAAGCACTATCTATTGGAAAATTTTGAAACAAAATTTGGAGCAATTTTTGAGAAAATGGCGTTTGAGCGTTTCTGAAAATGCGGAATTTTGAGCTCATTTTCAGATAAGACTTCAGTTTTCGAGAAACTTCATTTGACATTATTTCATGCACATGTACTCATAAATATAATACTGTGAAGAAGTCGCCTCAAAAGTACGTGAGGGACAAGTCAAAATTTAAAGAACAATTTGGAGCCGTTTTTGAGAAAACCTTGTTTTTGTTGTTGTTTAAAATCGCAAATATTGCACGCCCTATTGCACGAAAATACTAAAATTTACAGAATAGTCTACATGACCCTAATGAAAGAACTATTTATGAAAAAAAATTTCATTTAAAGGAAAAGTCTCTATCTTCCATTTTGTAGTTGTAAGAAGTTGCCGAAACAAAATCATACTTTTACAATTTCCGAAATTCAGAGTTAATCCTGAAAATCGGATCTATGCCAACTTTATAAGTATATTTAACAATATTCTTACAAGAAATTTATAGAAAACATTTGGAGCCGTTGTTGAGAAAATTTTGAAAATGTTCGGGGGGGTCATGTAAAGTACCCCCAAAAATTAATGAAGGATTTTCAAAATCGCAGAGCTTCGGCTCACGCAAAAACGACAGGGTTTCCTCAATTTGGAAAAAATCGTACGCATGGTTGAGACAGCCCGGACAACCAGACAGAGGGACGGACGTGCGAACGTTGTGCTTTCAATTGTTTTTTCGGCATCAAGGACCCACAAAACAGGTTTTCTGAGAACACCACGTGTTAGAGGGCATTTTTTCTTAATTTAGCAATCGGATTTGTCCACGTTTTCGTTATCAGGCCCCGGCAATGATTTTTTTCTGCGCAAAATCCGCCGTTTTTTCGCGCAGCATTACATAACTCTCTATACTACGAATATTACTTCGTATATACGTACCTGTACGAGAAAGTAACTAGTAACGCTGCAGAATGGCACAGACGTCCTCGTAGCAATTTTTTCTAATTTTCGTGGTGTGGACTGGATTGCTCTATTCTCTGGTCAACTGCCATCTATCGTCGCTGAAGGTTGTTTTTTTGTTGTTGTTTTTTTTGACACTTTCTCAACTTTTTGGTTTCTTAATAGTAGAACCGAAATATTACTTTAAGAATATTATAGAAGTGGTAAAACCTCGTCCTCAATAGAAATTTTCATTGAAACATTTGTAGCCGTTTTTAAAAAAATTGTGATTAAGCATTACTGTAACTGCGAAATATGAAGCTCTTTCACAGGAATCTATTGAGTTTTTGAAAAACTTCATTTAAAGTCCTTTCAAGCACTTCCACTCACAAATGTAGTAATGTATACAAATCGATGGAAATGTGCATATTAACGGCGTGAGAGATATTTTTAAAAAATACATTTGTGAAATTAAAAAAACAAACAAAAGAATATACGAAATGAACTTTACTAAATACACTAAATGCACTAAAATGAACATGGAAATATTTGAAGAAAAACATTGGAGCTATTTCCGAAGAAATAGCGTTTTAGCGTTTCTGAAAATGCGGAATTTTGAGTTCATTTTTACAGAAAACTGTTGAGATCATGAGAAACTTTATTTGACATTATTTAAAGCACATGTACTCATAAATCTGAAAATGTGAAGAAATTGCCTCTAATGTAAATATTACTGACGTGAGAGACAAATAAAAAAATTATATTTTTGTAATTTTTGGGAAAAAAAACAAAAGATAAGAGAAATATATCGTTTATGTCATCGGATAGGGTTGGTTGGGCACTAACCCTACCTAAAAACGTAAGAACAAATTTGGATTCGTTTTTTAAACAATCTTGTTTTTGTAATTTTTTTTAAATTGCAAATATTACACGCTCTATTGCACAAACATTACTAAAATTTTCTAAAATGTGTACATGATCTTAATAAATGAACTATTTATGAGCAACAAATTTCATTTGATGGAAAAATATGTCTTCCATTTTACAGTTGTAGGAAGACGCCGAAAAAAATCAAACTTTTGCAATTTTCCAAAATTCAGTGTTAACTGTGAAATCCGGACCTACGCCACCTTTATAAGTGTGATTTATTTCAATCATACAAGAAATTTAAAGAAAAAAGGGGAGCTTTTTTTGTGGTGTTGAAAATGTCTCAGTAGCTGCGTGTAAATACTCACAAAATTTAAATAATTCTTTCAAAATCGCAGTGCTTCGAGTCGATACAGAGTGACCGGAGAATGTTCATTTTTGGAAAAATCCTACGAATAGTTTAGGTACTAGTGGTGTTTACTAATGGAGAGACAGTCGGACGGGGACAGATAGACAAATAGTCGGATTGACGGGCACACAGACGGACGGATAGATTGAAGAACGGACATTCTGAAAAAAAAATTCTTTATCGCTCCAAAAACGTTAAAATCTAGAAATCGGTTTTCTTGTTTCTCTCTAGGAAGAATACTGGTACATTTGAACATACGTACGTATACGAGAAAATAAGATGTATTCTCGAAAAATGCTGTATTTTGCTAATATTTCTCAATTAAAATGCTTTTAATCAAAGCATTAGGCTTTAGAAGAAAACGAAAACTTTCTAATTTCTCTGTTTACTTTAGTTATTCACATAATTCTCATAATTTACTGTGTAATTGTAAACCTGGAATATATTTTTTATTTTAATATTTTTGTATTATTTAACTGTATTTATACGAAAAATACTTTGAATTTATCCTCCAAATCTGCTTAATGAGAATGTTTATATTCTACAATATAAATAAATATTTCAAAAACGTTAATTGGAAAGGAAATGGATAAAATATCCATTGTGCGCAGGAGTATTGCTTTATTTAATTACTTGACAATTTCATGAAACCAGATCAAAGCACGAGTTGGTAACCTGCATATTTATATGAGAAAGTTAACTATGATTCTGCTACATATTATTACATACACATACCAAAAATTGGGAAAGTCGTTTTTCCGGAATGCTTTTTGTTTTCAATCTCAAATTAACGTTAAAAAGGAATATTTTTATCTTAAAACCCCACTTTTCTCAGAAAAACACCCCTAACAAGTTCTAAATATTCAATAAAAGTAGAAAAAGACGATAAAATTTATTTTGATAAATACTTCCGAGAATCGTGCTCCAAAGCTGCGTGCAAGCTAAGTTTGCCATACAGCTGTATGATATATGACCCACTTCGCCCTCAAGTACCCTAGAGTTATCTCTCATCTCCCTTAGCAAAGGCGTTTGTAGCGATATGCTACGAATGAACGTGCAACCATAGTTCTTATGTAGGTGTGGGCTCTTTCTCATGGAGATGTGGGTTTTTCAGCGGTAGAATCAAGCACATGTTCAGTCAATGGGTTGTTTTACCTTCAAAGATAACATCATCGCCAGATTTTAATTCTCTTGTTAAAGAGCTAGAGTTACTGTTTAATCTGCTCTCTAAATAATAAACGAAGTAGTTTGTTTTTTTCATTTTCATAACACCGCTCTATCTTTTCAAAGGGGAAAATAGTATACTGTTAGAATAATCTTTCAAAAAATTCCCTTTGCTCTCGTGTTCCTAAATGTTAAATATTCTTACTCTCATATAACATTGTTCGCATTTTATTAACTAAACCGATATAAATGTCTATAAAATGCTTGTAATTTCACGTATATGTGTGTAAATATAAATAATATAGAGATAACAAATGATTTAGCAAATGCAGTGAGTGATTAACAAACAGAGAGGCCTAAGTCAGCAAACTTCTGCTGAAAGAAAACATACAAAATGATTTCTCACAAAGTACGCTCATTTTCCAAGAACAGCAAGTAAAATACTATCTCATATTGCAATATATTGCATATTTGAAAAAAGAAATTCACGAATAGTGTAATAACATGCTACACTATATTTATATAGTTCAACAATTCTTTACATACCAATATTATTTTTAAAAAATTGCAATATTCCATCAAACACGAATCGGTTTCAATGTTTTTGGATCTCGCGACTACTCTCGATTCAGTTTCTGACCTAAGTTGCCATCGTGAATATCGTTGCAATCGATGTTCAGAATGTTTACGCAAACATTGACAATGAAAAAGGTTGATTAGAAGAGAATTTCTAAAGGATCCTACATCATCCTTCATGAAACCAGAAATGAAAAGGAAGATGAGAGAAAATCTGTGCCGACAGCAGTAACAACAGGCGGGAGACTTCTACTGGGAATATGAGATGGGACCGAGGGTGCAGCGGAGTCACCAAATGGCAACGTGAAAGGTTGGCATCTCTCAACGCAACAATAGCACTCGACAGTACTGTGTAAATTGTGTCCAATGGGTGTGCCTTATTAAGAAATCAAGGAAAGGTTATCTGATGACATTGAAACACATTCAGAATAGAGGCTCCAGATGTTTAAACAACTTTGTCAAACTGTTTTATATAATAATCCTAATGCAAATTATATCAAGTGCACAAAACATTAGAGCACAAGACTTTTTAAAAACAAATATCTACTCGTAGATACTTGAGTATATTTGTTTAAAGACATAATTTGTGTAGCGTTTCATAGAATTTGTAATGTGAACTTACAAATAAATTGTATAGTATTTTGTAACTGTTCAGTGTTTAAGATACCATTACTCGTCCGTACTTGAACTAAAAGACGATTTGTTCGTAAAATATTGTTAGAAAGATTTTTTTAATGGATTACAATTGTAATCCACGCGACCACACGCGTTCCAATTTTGAGCGCGACCACGGAAGAGTTAATTTGTCACTTCTGTTAATTTCTTTAAATACGTCGAGAATTACATTTCAGTAATATCAGTTCTCTGAAAACGTAGCACATTTTCAACGTCGTAGAGGCAAAAGCAATGGCTTCATTTCAAAGTAAATCATTAAATTTGATGGCATATGTAATAGATCTTATACAAAATGTCATATTGAAAATCGGTTTGGGTTCATTTTTATTACAAACTATACTAAATATGAACTTTACAATAGCATTAGTGAAATAAATTTACATTAGGAATTTTTAGCGCCACGCGTAAGGTAGCGACGTAATGCACTAAGTCCCGTGACGAACCTTGAAGTCATGATCTTACCTTGGGCGAAGGATATGACCTTATACGTTCATAAATAGTGCACGCCTGTAGACTCCAACACTGATAAACCGATTCTCGTACGTGCGGCAGTTACTATTATTCCTTACCAACTCCACAACGCTGGAAATAATTAACGGTAAATGTTGGAAAGGTAAGAAATTCGTGAAGAGTAGAAATCATGTCTTCGGGCTATGTCATATGCTCATAACGAAACGCTGTTTTAAGATAATCCCGACATTATCAAGAAAAGACGATTCAAAAATTCCAGATTGCATACTCATCGTGGAGGGCCACAAAATCTGAAACTCTGTACATACTATAGATTTGTTATACTCTTGACTCGTATCGTGGTAAAATGTCTTACCACTAGCCTACACTCATTGACATATTATGTAACTTCTTTGTCCAGCGCTTGAAATGCTTCTTTTGTTATAATGCATAAAGCAATGTCGTATTTGCTAAAACTCTTCTGAACGCTGTTCATTACGACCGTATAAAGTCATTAGTCAGTCATTAGTCACGTGATCAATAGAGTTTACGGATGTCTCCTTACTCCTGACGCTAAAATTCCCTATTATAATTTAATACATTAATAAGATGTTAATTCGAAATACGAAGGCATGAACACGCTATCATTCAAGTAAGCAACATTTTTTAACATATTATCGTATATAAATTCGATTGAAATTAAATTCTCAAAAATATAATTACTTTTGCAAACATTACAGTCCTTCCGAAAATCAGTACAATACATGCGTTTCATTTGGCTTCATACCTAGAATCTTCCCATTCAACGCAAATTCTAGTCGGCACAAGGATATTCGGTACAGAATCGGTGAACTGAAGCAAGCGGAGGCGGCAAGACAAGTGTTTTGAGGTGGGACGCTCATTTCCGGAAACGTGCCCGTGGGGCGTTTAATTAATTCGTTGATGATTAATAGTTGCGCCTTCGTGCGCCGTTGCCACACCTACGGCCAGGCCGGAGGCGCTCTGCGGGCAAACAGGCAGCGGGGCTAGCATCTCGAACGGAGAAAAGCATCGGCATGCTTTGAAAAATGGGATGAACAAAACACGTTTTGATTTAATATTGTACCCAATTATATATGTAGTATTATAATGTACCTGTAACTGTAATAGTCCCTAATAAAAACGACCTTGTCGCGATTATAAAAAATAATTTTGAAAAGGTTTTCTAGTGACATTTTTCTGAGGAAAGCTTCATATTTGCTTGTGTGGTTTGTCGACGAAATACATTGTTCCAATACATCCAGAACTTTGTGCTTGTTACTAGTCAAATAGGTAAACATACTACTGTAGACTAAGGAAATTTACCCTATTGATCTTTCAATTTAATCATTTTATCTTTTCAATTTAATTCACTTATATTGATAATGGTAATGCTGATGATCTAAATCATTATACAGTTATAAATCATTATATATATATATATATATATATATATATATATATATATATATAAACACTCCATATGTACCACAATAGATTCAGTAAGTCTCAGTAAGAACGAAAATTATATTTTAATTTTTATTTAGTCGATATATTTTTCCAACGCGTGGCAATTATCATTATAATTATCAACTAAGTAGTCTTACTACAACAGCAGATATTTTCTCACATTATTTCTAAATTGGCAGTTTTCAAAAATTACCGAGAGTTTTCCAGAAATGAGCCTGACACCATTTTTATCGTCTTTTGATACATACGAAAAGAAAATTTAAAGAAAAAATGCTTTAAAATTAAAATTTGCCCAATATTTTACACAAAATTACGCGAAAACTACTTCTAGTTTCGAAAGATTGTACATGACCTTATTTCAAGATCTGTTTTTAAAGAAGATTTTATTAAAGAATAACCTCTATCTTCAATGTTGTAGTTGTGGGAAGATGCCAAAACAATTAAACTTCTGCATTTTTCGAAAAAACAGGAATGTTAACCAAAAAATAGAGATCTGTCTCTTAAAGCGTCATTTACGCTTTCCGAGGACATAGTTTAATTAAAAAATTTGGAGCCGTTTCTAAGAAAATTTTTAAAATCTTGAAGCCTCATGTAAAGAACTCCCCAAAATCAAAATATCTGTTTCAATCTCTAAGAGTATAGAGTTCCTTTAAATCGATCGTGGAATATCACTTTTGGAGAAAATTGGCCGAACAGTTTAGGCGATCGCGTTAACTAGAGACGGAGACAGACAGCCAAGACGTTTCGTTGTCAATCGATTTTTCGGTATCAAGGGTACTCGGAACATGTCACAACACACGTGTTAGGGGAAGTAATTTATTATACATTGGAACAAATATTTATCCCTTTTTCGTTACCAGGGCACGGCAATAAGAGTTTTTCTGTCGTAAAATTCTTACTTTTCCGGCACACTATTTACCACTACACTATTTTAATACTTTATCTTCTTATAAAGTAGGGCAAGAAAGTAAAAATTACCATAATAATCTTCAAACGAACAAACAAAATGAACACAAAAATGTCAGAACAATAGAATTAAATCAAAAATAATGAAGTTTTTCGGAAACTCAATAGATTCATGTAAAAAAGAGATTCAAATTTCGCATTTACAGTAATGCTTAATCGCCATTTTCTTCAAAACGGCTTCCAATTTTTTAATGAAAATTTCTATTTAGGACGAGGTTTTACTCTTCTTTAATATTCTTGAAGTAATATTTCGGTTCTACTATTAGGGAACGGAAAAGTTGAGAAAAGGTTCAAAAATGTACATTGAGCGGCGATAGATGGCAGCTGGAAAGAGAAAAGGCCAAGACCGTAAAGCCAGTCTGTGCCATTCTGTAACACCACTAGTTAGATTTATAGAAACATAACCTGATGACCTACAATTTTTTAAAATTTTTATATTTAAAACCTAATGAGCAGAAATAAATCTTCTGTCCAGCACTGAATAAATAGGGGAAGACATGTATGTTTCAATTTTAACATTTTTTATAAACAATAGGGTTTAGAATAAAAGAATTTTCGAAATTTTCTGCTATTAAGACTGATTTTTGTTCATCAAAATAAGCAGTTTTAGTACCACTTGATAAGTTTTAAATATGAAAAACGATTTAGTTAATTTGTTGATTATAGAGCCCATAGATCTGCCATTAGAACGAATTTGATTCACGTATTTTTTATATTTAGCAAATTCATACTTAAATGTAAAAAACGATGTTGTCAGGTATCAAAAATATTTTTTACGACGATTAAAAAACGATGTCAGGTGTCAATAATATTATTGATATCTGACATCGTTTTGTACGTGTATTTATGAAGGTATCTATATCACGAACGATCTAATTAATAAAATTCATACTTATCAATAAGCAATTTAACAAATTTAAAGAATCTATTTAATCGTTTTTAAGATCAGGACGACGAATCTGTTGCCAGAAACGTCTCGAGTTATGTTTGAATTTCATTAAATTAAGTATCATAGTTGATAATTGATTCTTTGAAAGAATATAAGGTTTAACATTAACAGTAGATTTTTTTACAAAAGAGTAAAGTTGAAGTACTGAAATAAATTTTGGAATCAATATCTTCTATGTATCTGATAATGAAATTAATAATTAAGATAGAGAAGAAATTTATAGTGAAGATAAGTTCATGTTCTGCGACTCCTATTGCACTAGCATGGGCAGCGAATGAGGCATTCTGTTCGGTCCGATGCAATGGACGCTTCTCTTCAAAGTTGGTGAGTCTGGCGAGCCTTCACTGCCAGCCGAACGGGGTTAAAGGGTGGCATATATCATCGCCTGTGGGTGACGCAGGAGCTCACCCAGATCTGCGAAACGCGCCAACTGGATCGCTGCGGACTGCACGAGAGTTTACTCGGAGCTGATGAACAACTATTGAAAGATAATGCGAACGTCAAACTTAGATGACACAGACATCATAGAGAATGGGTGGACGTTCAAATCCAACTTAAACGCAAAACAATATCACTAGAACTGCTCGTATGAACGCGAAAAGCATTATAAGAATTCGACTATGATTTCATGTTGATTATTCGATTCACATACTCTCAGTTTTCTATTCCCAGTCATATACATCTATTCATGCTAATCTCCAAGAGTTGTACAAAGGTCTTGTGATATTCACTATTCAATCCATATTTTGTTACTTATTTTTCCTTGTTTTTAGTGAATAGAATGACTTTTTATTACAAAAAGTTAAAAATAAATATTGTACTCGTATACCTCGTTCCACAGTTCAAAGTGTTTTCATTTTTGTATAGTTTGTTGCAAGAGATTTTGGTGTAGCTCATCCGTTCACAAATATTTCATACTTCAAAGCGCGTCCCTATCAAAGTGTTCCAATAAACTTTGAAAATGGGAGTCATTTGTTATGCCAATAATGTTCCTCTATTAGCTACATTAAATAAATTTGTTAATGTTGTGCATGAGTATTCACTATACATGAGTGATGAAATGAAATATTAATCAATAACAAACAATTCTGAAAGATGGTTAGATCTGATAATCGATATTTATATTACAAATAAAAAAGCAACTCTGATTCAAAATTATATTTTCATTTCGACTTTTTTTTTAATTTTTAAATAGTTTTCCAGGCTTCTCTTGATTGTGAGCTTCCTATGTATTTACTTCATTACAAACTGGGTCCCAATATTGATCCTTTGTTTTACATACTTGCTTTTTGACGAAGTTTACTTGTCATATAAGCAGTTCTGTCCAGGGGTTTATGGGTCCACATATATCCCAAAACCGTTATAATATATTTCTTTATTGACTCATAACTTCCATCAATTTCTCAAACAATTCATCTTTTACTTTAACTTCAGTGTCAACATTTGGATCATATACTCCAGTAATGGAGAGGGTGTATCCTACAAACTTCATTTCTATTAAAGCAATTCTCTCATTAACTGGCTCAAATTTGGTAAACTTGTTCCTACGTTTTTGATGTACTGCAATCGATATCCTTGATTTTGCTCTTTTTCCTTATCCACTCTTCTATAAAAACGCAAGTAATCCCATTTCCTTTCATTCCCATTTCCTTTCCTCTTTGTTTCTTTATCCATTTCCATTTTTGCCACTATATCCATTTCCATTTTCTTCAGTTCATCGAAGACTATTTTATCTTTGTTGGAGATCCCTTGCACATTCCAGCATCCAATATTCAAAACGCGTTTCTGAAGCTTACTTTTGTTTAAAATCGGGTTCACAGGCACACTAGAGTTTTTTGCACTTGATATTTTTCAAAAAAAAGTAAAATACCCCCCAAAAATTTCAAGAATGTTTTTCAAAATTGCAGAGCTTTGAGTCGAGCCAGATTATCGAGGGAACGTTAATTTTGAAAAGAATCCTAAAACTTTTTAAACGCTTGTTCACTTGGAAAGACGTACAAACAGACGGACAGACGTTTTAGAAAGAACACTGTTTCAGGGTACCCCATGAGGTGTATTCCCGTTGAAATCTCGAAATCTATTTTCCGCAGTACTACGTACTTTCTCTATACAACGTATATTACTCCATTTATTCGTACGTATACGAGAAAGTAATGAGTGGTGCTACTGAAAGACACTGACTTTCTCGTACTATTTCGTTTTGTAACCTCTTCAGTCTAGGCTAGTTCTTTTGGTTTTGCCCCACCCTCTTCCTAGTTTCATCTACTGCTGACCAAAGAACATTATTTCAGCTTCTCACTTTCTCGGACCCCTAAAAGTAGAACTGAAATACGACTTAATACTATAAAAGAGTAAAACCTGGACCTGAATGTAAATTTTCATTGAAAAATTTGGAACTTTGGAAAAAATATAATTTTAGTGTTTCTGAAAATGCAAAAATTTGAGCTCATTTTCACAGTAAACTTTTGAGTTTTCGAGAAACAGCATTAGAAATCTTTTAAAGCCCTTCTACTCACAAATGCAGTTGTGTATTCAAATCAGTGGTAATGAAAATATTAACGACGTGATAGGTATTTCATGTTTGTTTAACGTTTGATGAACAAAAGAAAGCATTAAGGTAGCATTGATATCATATTATTGAAGGCATTTTGATGTATCCGTACAAAAACAAGTAAAGAAAAATTCCAGCCGTTTTCAAAAAAATAACGTTTAAGTGTTTCTGAAAATGTGAAATTTTGGGATCATTTTCAGAGAAAGCTTTAGGGTTTTCGAGAAACTAATTGAGAACGAATGGTGGAGAACAACTTTCATTTGAAGAAAAATTGCTATCTTCAATATTGTTCGTACGAAAAAGTTCAAACTTTTGTAAATTTCGAAACTTCAGAATTAACAGAGACCAGGATCAAAGTCATCTTCATAAATGTTTTTCACTTCCTTCTTACGACAAATTTAAAGAAAAAAGTTGGATCCACTTTTAAGAAAATTTCGAAAATACCTCAAGGACTGAATGTCTCAGGGGAAGAATTCATTTCAAATAAGGAGCTCTTAGAGACAGGCCACATCGACTAGGGAGTGTTCATTTTGAAAACAATCCTACAAATAGTTTAGGCGCTAATGTTGTTCACAGACCGGCGGACACACGGTCGTCAGATTTGTCGTAAACAAATTCTTCGCTATCAAATCGTGTTTTATGACTACTGTTAGAGGAAGTAATTTACTACACATTGGAATAATATTTATCATCTTTTCTTTCATAAGGGCCCCACAATACGAGTTTTTCTGTCGAAAACTCATTTACTTACTATTTTTGCTGGCGCATTTTCTAATTTTCTCTATTCATGTATATGTACTACGTAAACAAGATAGTAAAATGTACGTGTATATCTAATTTTGCGCAAGACAGGATGTAAAAAATGTTGATAGGTTCTGTTCATTGTTTTTTCTCGTAAGAAAAATGCGGAAACTAGTCGGTTGTGATCGGTTTTGTAGATGCAACTTCCTTATTGATCGCGGGAACCAAGAAAATCACGAAAGCTCTCGATCAAAGCAACCGCATTCCAGAATTATTCAGCAACGTCAATTCGGACCGTCAATAAAGGCTTTCGAAATAACCCTCACCCAGACCGCAGACTCGCGTCTTCCCAATATAGATCGCGTAAATCATGAATTCACACCACTCTCGGTGTTTGATTGCTTAGGGAACAATATTATTATCTCTTTTCGAAATTTCTCAAAGTATATCATTCGTGCCTGTTCCGCGTTTCAACGGATATCAATGTGTAATTCGCGCTCCTTAATATTCTTTAAAAGTGAGCAAACGTGATAGCAAATAATTGTTTTTGTAATTCTTGGAAGGTCCTTTGGTTTTTTAGGCAGACATTTATATTATATCGATTTTTATTATTATTTTTACATTTCAACAATTAAACATTTAAATAAGAATTACAAAAACGTTTTAAAAATCATAATAGAAATCGATATAATATGAATGTCTGCCTAAACGAACAAAGAACCTTCCAAGAATTACAAAAATATCAAAAAAGGCAGTCTTAAAAGTAATATCAAGAAATGCAACTTTCGTAAACCAAATAATTGTTGCTGGTCAACTTTTAGATTTAAAATCGTTTGTTACTTCTTTATTCGTTTCCAGGGATGGAAAATTGATTGAAAGTTTGTATTCGAAGTTGACACTTTTTGTGTCTCACACGAGGACGCCTACGTTTCATGCATCAAACTTGGATTCTCACCGTGCCCCTCTTTAATGGCAACAAAATAGGGCTCTTGTAATTTGGATGTTATCAGTAGAACATAAGATTTTATTAATACATTGTATTGAAAGGAAAATACATATTCTCTTTGAATTACATTAATTTTTCTCTCACACCACGAAGTGTTATTACACTAAGATAATAACTACAACGAATAATGTTAATTATCAAAATGTATGTGTGTTATTTTCTGCTATTACGTTAGAATAATCAATAGCCCTGTGGCAGTTATCAACTATATTTATGAATTTCTTCGTTATTAAAACATTTCTCATGAATCGGTACAGCACATCATTTCACTTAACGTATCAAATATGTATCGTCAACAGTTATTGGATGTAGGGATGATATTTAAGTGATTTGTCAATTATTAACAAGATATAGGATCATTCCACCTAAATATTTCAAGCTTACAACATCGTATTTTGTATCACATCACACCATATCACATACCAAACTAATAACGAAAACTGGGTTACGTATTCTAATATTTACCAAATAAATTATCTCTGCGATAAATACACCCTAATAGTACTTAATTAGTCACAGATTAATTTAATCCGGCGGTCACTAGGATCAATCGATGCTCAACAGGAACAAACCCAATATAAAATTAAAGTTAGCTTTTCCTAATTGGTCCAGCCGCTGTTTAATCTGACGAGTAGTGATGGGCAATAGCTTTTCCTTTTTCACAACCGCCCAACACCCGAGAGATATTAATCTTCAAGAAATTTAAGAGGACGGAAGGATAACAATTACCTATTTTAATGTGAATAAATGCTTTAAGTTGCACACTTAACGATATTTCATAATCGAATATTTTAGTGGTGTAACGTGATATCGCTCTCCTCTGTGAATAAATGCTATTTAATTTTGTTTGTTGTTATCAATAAACTTCACTTTTAGTCTTGACAGAAAATGTTTCCCTTAAATGAGTAATATTAAGGTAAACTATAATTTGTTTTACGTGATATTTGCTGTTTCCTGAATGTTTCACTAGTCAATATTTTAGATTCAATCAAGTATATTTGTAATTGGTCTTGAATGAAAACTTACTGTGTTCAATGTAGTTTTAATACATGAAATATTTTGTACAATGATATCAATTTCATTAATCAATACTCAGCGTATGAAAAATATAAAATGCAAGCCATAGCGAGAGACCCTCTGCTTCGGAAGGAAGCAGCAGGGAATGGAGGCTGTCGGCCGGTCGCCCTCCTTTTCCAAGTGCCGTAAATATTAAGTTTCGGAGAAGTGTCAGGCATGAGACGTTTGGCCCGACAACAAGAAGCAGATGCTACACTTTCTTCGCAGAGCGAAGTAAACACGCCGCAACCCCGCAGCTCGGCTGATTCCCGACCCCTCACGGCACATCTCATAACCGGCACTTCCTAAAATCTCCAGGCACTTGCTGACATTTCCTGCATTTCTCGGAACTTCTAGACTTCTCTTGTAATTTCTCAACATTCTCTGGCACATTACATACCTCCCGGTTTCTCCCGCCTCCTCCTGGCACGTTGCGAAACTTCCTGCTTTTTTTTCAGGCACTTCTCCGCATCTTCAGACACTTCCCGGCATCTCCCGCCATTTCTCTCCGCCTTCAGACGCTTCACGGCATCTACTAGCGCGCCCCGGCATTTGCCGACATTTCCACGCACTTCCCACTGCGTCCAGTTCTTCCTGGTTCTTCCCGACGCCTCTGAGACCAAAGCGTAAACACAAACTCCTCACTTTCCATGCATCGCCAAACACGACTTCCTCACTTTCCATGCATCGCGCATTTTTAGCGAAACATAAATATTGTTTCTTGCGTTTTAATATGCGAAGTGATTTTAATAGGAATACCTAATATCAAAAAGTGTATTCAATAGAATTTTTTGAAAAATATGCGTAATATTGCATCTTACCTTCTTATTTGAACGCTTTAAAAAAACTCTTGATAAAGTTATAATTCTGAAATACATTTTCGATGTTGAAACACCGTTGCTACGAGATTCAATACCGTAGCTTAATTTAATTTGTGGATATAAATAATGAAGAGAAGATATGTGTCTTTTGTACCTTTTAATATTTGAATTTTATTTTATAGCTTTGTCCATTGGGACGTTTCCTCATCTTTAACCGCGCTCTTTGATGTGGATTGGTATTTTAGTTTTGTTTCCAAGTAAACTTCGTAGATTTTAGCAAACACGACGGCATCATTTTCCTTTGCTTCTTATTTCCTTCCCGCTTTGGCTTTTTTCCTGTTCCTCTTCCTCCGCTTCCCTCCTGTGTTATCTTCGTGACTAAACACATTTCTTTTCTATCTCTTGTACTTATCCTACGCGAGGTAGGTTCGTTTCTGCTGTTACATAATTCATATTTGCTTTTCCTCTCAACATCGCCCACTTGTGTACCGTAAAAAGACATCTTTTGTCGCCACCAGCGCCACTCCCGGTTCGGCCCTCAGAAAAGCAATGTCACAATGTACACAAATACCACGCCCCGCCCCTTGTGCCGTCTTTCGCCACCTGCTTTTCTCCCTCGTCTATTATTTAGGATGTTTGTAAAAAATGATATAAATTATTTTCGTTCTGCCAGTGGATGGCATTGCGATCAAATCGACGTCAAAATGCAGACGTGGTTCATTAAACTAAGCAATAGGAAGTTCACATTTCAGTTATATAACGTTCGTGTCATTATATTCGTTATCTGTATCGTTCTCCAATATGTGATCATTAACTTTTTGTGAAACCTAGGGATTATTTCAACACCTATTAACAATTTTAAGAAATTTTTTAAGTCATTACGAAATTGTCGCAGTTCAAAATACGAAAGTTGGTATTGAAATTCAATGTGTTTCACAGAAAGGATCCAATGGTAAAAGCGTTATTGCAACTTCTATTTTATTTTTAAGTGTAAGAAGTTGTATGAAATTTTTCAAGAATCGCGATTAGGAAGTGTGTTTTTATTACTTTTCATGTTTCGCCGTAGTTCTCAATATCTTTAGGAACAGTTCTTTGGCAACATCCTTTGGCGGTGACCAGTCGTCCTTCCTTGAGGATTTAAGGAATTCAATTCAGTGCTTGGGTCTCGATTCTCTCAAAACGCTTCCATAAACATTCAATATCTCACTAACTTTATAATTATCACTATGTCGCACAGTAATGACATTAGATTGTGTCCGTATTTTATACTCGTATATTTATGAAAGAGCGGAGTTTAATAAACTAATGGTGCGACAGCATCAAATACTAGCTCGCATCATTTGTATTTTTTGGAAATTTTCAAAAATTTAGGTAGTTCTTCGAAATTTGGACCTGTGCTATTTTTATCACTCTACATCACTCTATCCGAGAAAAAATAAGACAAATTCCTACTTCAAATCTTGTTTATAAAATTGCACTTATTTCACGCAAAATTCCACTACAACAATTCATATTTCGAAAAAAGTACGTATGACTCCAATTTTTTTCATTAAGCATTGTCCTCGGATAGCCTAAAGAACGCTTAAGAAATTGGTGCAGGTCTCATGTTCGTTGAAATCCTAGATATTTCAAAAATTTAAAAGTGCCATTTGGGGGGGGGCAGCGTGTTCTTACAACTACAATGTTGAAGATAGAGATTTTTCCTTAACAAAATCTGTTTTAATGAAATATGAGTCGTTTTTGCATAATTTTATTCGAAATATAGGCAATTTTTAATTTTTTTAAAATTTTTGCCTAAACCGACACCAATTTTTGTTTTTACTTTGTATCAAGGGACGGTAAAAAAAATTGGTTCTAGTCTCATTTTCGGCAAACACTCTGTATGTTTGAAAAATTAACATTTTAAGACTACAAAATTGAAGATATAGATTTTGTCTGAGACAAAGTCTGTTTCAAACAATTAGACAGTTAAACAATCAAACATTAAACAACTTTAAAAAAGATCATGTACAGTTCTTTAAGAAACGAGTAGTAATTTGTGCTTGAAATTAATATAATTTTTAAAAAAGCATTTTCTCAAAAAACGCTCAAAAATTTGTTCTTCAATTTTTTCCACGGATAGAGAAAGGGATGCTTAAAAGAATGACGCAAGTCTCATTGTTCTTGAACTTTGAATTTGTAATTTTGGAAAATTGCAAATTTACAAATAATGCGAGAAAATATGTGATATTATAGCACTACTAGTTATGTATGTAATTCGTATTCTCTTTAGTATACCAGAATGTAAAATTCTTAATAAAATAAAAGCATCAATGTTCTCAATATTTGAGTTCGTTTTCATTATGAGAGAGTGTAGCATTTGTCATTTCTAGTTATGTTCTACAACGTCAGACCCAAAAGGGATGTTCTGGAACGACATTTATGTCGTTACGGTAAAAATTGTGTTGTGCCTCTCAGCCACTACACGATCTATTGCGGTGTCTTTTGCTGCTACTAATACTTTGCTGATGCTAATTCTAATCAACTCACCCACTAGCGAATCACAAGCCTTAGAATTGAAGGGGTTGGGGCCACATAATGATAACCCTAATTTTTTATGAAATTGAGTTATATATAATTCTGTACTCTGGTGCATGACTTCTGTACACTGCTATCAATATTTGTAATAATTGTCAACAGATTGTGCTTATAAGTCAATTGATAGTGTTGCAACTTAACTGTTTCGCCTTATGTTGGGTCGCAACATAATCATATCCCTCAATGGCAAGATGTCTGTATGCAGTAATATTCCAGCTAGAAGTCAAAAAGAGATTTCTCCCTGTATGGTCACGTCTGATGACTTCAGTGAGGACAATAGTGTTGATGATCCGGATTATATTCAACACAGCACAGAGAATTCATCAGAAAAAGTAGATGAGGGTTATTATTATGTTGCCCTACAAATAACCTAAAATGAATATTTAACCTTTTTGTTTTTAACTTTGATATCATAATATGAAGCAATCCACGTATATCTATTGATTAATGGGTATCTGCAGTTTAGTTAAAAGTAAAAAATAATCATCTCTTGCTAATATTTCTAATTTTATTATTTACAAGATGCACTTCCAATGTCAATAACCTGTTCTACAAGTAGATCGCCTCATCGGTGTCCACAGAAGATAACTGCTAGGAAAAGGTAGAGGCAAATAAAATCAAGGATAAGAAACAAGCAAAGACGAAATGAAGGGAACATAAATCTAGTAAAACTAAAAGGATAGTTCCCCGTCGCTCGTATTGGCAAATTATGTAGTACATAAACGTTCAAATGCAGTAAAAGGAATTCTCTGCTAGGGAAAGAATATCTAATGCGTTCTGGGATTTGAGAGATTTTGATAAACAATCTTATTACTTAATCGATTGTATTGAAGCGATCCCAATTAAAAGATGTTTACATGTGGCGGACCTATTGCACGGAGAGGAAGCGTTAAAATTGCCAGTTGTATTATGAAATACAAAGTGGAAGAGTGAAAGCTACAAATCTAGTCTCTTTTTGATAATTGTGCCGGCCAAAATAAACATTGGAATACGGTGGCCTTAAGGATAACAAGTTTAGCTCGAAAATTAAATTATGTTAACAAACTATAACGATTTTTAATTCAGAATCCAACAACATCTCCTCAAAGTTTGGAGAAGTATAATGATAACCCACAAATCAAAAGCACGCCCGAAATAAAATATGCTTGAACTTTCTAAATTAAAAAAACTTTCATTCAAATGCTGAACACACGTGTTCATAAGACTACAATATATGATTGGAAAATAGCAGTTAATGCATACACACAACTGAAACACTGGATTCACACAAACTGCCATTCTGCATTAGCGTAAAATTACTCAAATGAGGGTTATCACTATGTTGCCCCGACACCTTCAATTATCGATGTGGTTCCATTTCCCAGTAATCCATTTACGTTGTTCTTTTTATTTATCGACCTCTCTCGACCTACCTACGCACCTTCGCTTTCAATCAAAACTTCCCTCTCGTGCAGTTACGGTAGTCGTTCGATAATGATTATGTGTTGTCCTATAAGACATATTGCACAAGGTCTTTTGTATTCTGTATCTTCTCCAAGATACAATCAACTATACCGACTGATCCGAAACAAAGAATTGAATACTTTCCAACGGGGTGCAATTACCTACACAAAATAGAGATGCTACAGAATGGCACAGACTTTTTCGTAGCAAATTCCACTTATCTCCTTTGCTTTCCTAATAGTACCACCTAAATATTACTTCAAGAATGTTAAAGAAGAGTAAAACGTCGTCATAAATAGAAATTTTCGTAGAAAAATTTTCAGCCGTTTTTAAGAAAATAACGATTAAGCGTTACTGTAAATGCGAAATATGAAGCTCTTTTTCACAGAAATCATGTCATCAAAATCACATGTGTTTTCGAAAAACATTTTAAGCACGTTCACGCACAAATGCAATAATGTATACAAATTGATAGAAATGTACACAATAACACCGTGAGAGATATTTGAAAAAAATTACATTTGTGTAAATTTAGAATACACTACAATAACCTTCAAGTCATGTATAAGAATACAGCACAATAACCTTTACGTCATATTAAACAATACCATTAGCATTATTCGTTGGAAAAGTTTGAAGAAAAATATTGGAGCCATTTTTGAGAAAATTGCATTTGAGCGTTTCTGATCACACGGAATTTTTAGCACATTTTCACAGAAAACTGTTTAGTTCTCGAGACATTTTATTTGACATTATTTAACGCACATGTACTCATAAATACAATAACGTAAATTGCCTCGAATGTAAATATTACTGACGTGGGAGACAAATCAAAACAATTCTATTTTTGTAATTTTTGAAAAACAAAACAAAAGAATAAAGCAATATGACGCTCATGTCATCGTATAAGATACATTTAGCACTACCGCTACCAACCATTTAGAACTATCCCTATCAAATGTTTAAAGAAAAAAATTGGAGCCTTTTCGAGAAAATCTTGTTTTGTTACTTTTTAAAATTGCAAATATTGCAACGCACTATTGCACGAAAACTACTTCAATTTCCAAAAAGCTACACGATCTTTATGAAAGAACTATTTAAGGACAACAAATTTCATTTGAAAGAATAATGTGCCTTCAATTTTGTTGTTGTAGGATGACATCGAAAAAAATTCAAACTGTTGCAATTTTCGAAAATTCAGAGTTAATCGTGAAAATCTGACCTATGCCACTTTCATAAGTGTATTTTACTCTATTCATACAAGAAATTTAAAGAAATAGTTTGGAGCCATTCCTGAGAAAATGTTGAAAATGTGCCAGGCTTTTCAAATCTATTTGAGCACAGGCTTCTGGGCGTAACGGAACCAGAGAATTCGTCGAGAATCTATTGGAAGGAAGTATTTCTCAGCACAATTACAGCAGAAACATTTCTTAATCTCATGTGTAGAACACGCTGTATTGTTATTTACATTCATATGACTCATTTGGCGGTGGCAAGCGATTTGTAGTATTCTGTTTCCTTTCTACTATTGCTCCGAGATTGCTTTCAGTAATGGAAGAAGCGAGTCAAAAGTTTTAAAATATAGAAAACTAAAGTCATCTACATTTAATTTTTTAGATAACTCGTAATTAATTATTTTTTAAACAACCCTCAAAGTAGAAAAAGGCACATTCAACGCTATTTGTCTGCTGTCCCGCTCCCCTTTCCAGCCACCATCTTCCTGGCTAGTACCTTCCTTCGCCAGGCGCTGCGCTGTCGGCGTCTAAGCGGATCTGCGCCTGTAGGTGGCGCCATTGTTCCAGTTACCCTTAACGCTTTTATGCAGCTACCGAGAGCCGTTAATATTTAACCTTTGTCTTTGCAAAATTAATTACCCGTTCGCAAGAAAACTGGAGACGACGCTGCTCTTGGCGGCGGCGGCGGCGACGAGGAGAGATAAGGAAAAAATAAAAAGAGGGGGTAAAAAAGCAAAGGAGAGGGACGAGCAAGTAAAATACAAAAGAAAAAATCAGGGAGGAAATTAGAGATGGAAAAGCGTTTAGGTAACGAGCAAGAGATGACCGTGAAAATAGTGTTAAGGGAAATAATAAATTGAATTTAAAAAAATTAAAAATACTGTCTAGAAAAAAACCTTACTAACTGAATTACAAGTAAATAAAAATAATGATAGTTGATGATTTAGAAAATTATTTTTGCAGTTTCTTAACGACTCATATAGAATATACTTGTTAGTTTGTATTTGATCTACACCTGGTTTCATCAAAAGTGAGTAAGGGTTTTCTTTCGAGTGAAAAGATAGCACTGCACCATAATTTCTTATCTCTAAATTAAATTATTTGATTTATATTCGTATTTTCTCTACTATGGGGAATCAGAATATGAAAATGGAAATGCTCAATCACCCACCAGTTTCAACAGTCTTTTTTTTCTTTTTTAAAAAAATACGATTTTTTATGCTTTCGGAATATATGTCAACCTATAGAGTACTTCCAATGAGAATTTTGACCCTTTTCTTTTGTATTCACAATCAGAAGTCTCCAACAATCAAAATACCAACAATATTCTTCCAACACATTGCAATTTCACCTTTCCATATACCGTTTCTCAAACCCTACAATATCTGAGTAAAAACGTCCACCTTGCTCTTCAGTCCAAATTCTGAGATAAAAAGTGTAAGTAGATGACAGTCAAGGAAATGTAGCTTTAATGACTTCTTAGTTTTCATTTTGTGAAAGCATGTTATTTTATTCCCTACGTGTTAATAGTTTACAGCTCTAAATTTCCAGAGAAACTTAATACACACGTCTTTAAGGGCATTCCAGGTCTTTTTCTCCATCTCTCAATGTGTTGTGAAAATCTAAATCTTGCACAACTTTACAGATCTGTGGTCCAATAAAAATACTCTCCTTTACTGTCGTCTAGCTGACTTTAGAAACCTTTGCCATCAGATGTGCAAAAGCGTGGCACTGTCTCTGCCGAGTATTTTCACAAATATTTTCATCAAAATGAGTTCGATGTGGAGGGGTAGGAGAAATACTTGTGGGGTAACTAATGCCTTATTGGCTACACTCCTTTTGCCTGGACTGTAGGACTTCTGCTAAGGCTTCTCTTTACGAATTTCATAAGCTTTCTCGTCGCGGCTGTCCCACGAAAACATGAAACATCAGTATTTGGTGACACCAAGCTGCTACATACCAAGTAGTAGTTCTGTCACTTTCGGGTTTCCACACAGCTTCCACTTGCATTTGTGATAATTAAGGTACCTCAGTAACATACGCATATTGCCATGAGTATCTTTCTTGTAAAATCTTTGTCTTTTCTGAGTAGCCCTTTAGAACTGAGGAATATGAATTGGCATAATTAAGGAGTACTTCCTTCAAACTTAATTTCAAAGAGTAAGTGAACATTCTCCATTCTTTCGGGTTGTGAACATATCTCAGAGCTTCTAAAATGCCATCTAATACTTAATAACATTTGCCGAAGTCATCAACTGCAGAGAAGTAAGTTTCAAAGCTGCGCTACAGCCTCCTAGACGAGGTCACTTTAAAATATTTGTGAAGTAAATTTCAACCTTTCAATCGCGAAGTCATCTACTGCCGACGATTAGGGCTCCTATAAAGATCACTAATTACTTGCTGTGTGATGATTTGAGATCTCAAGAACTGTTTCCACGTATTCAATATCATGTCCACTGGTTGACTGCGTCGTTTGCTCTTTCCGAAGTCTCTTCACAGTTTTCATCAATGGTGCAATCAATTGGTGGCTTAGGAATCGGGTAACCATTATAGGTAATTCAGCCATGAAACCATAACACGCTTCAAGGCTGAAGTTAGGTTTGGGTATAGAATGGTAGACTTGAAGTTTTCAGAAAAACCTTGCACTTTAAATCAAACAGAAAGACCCGTCACAGAATATCACAAATTACCCCGAATCGATCTAGATACAATACCACAGCTACCATTATGACAGTACAACAGATCATCACATGATTTCCTGTAGCTTATACAAAATTTCAGAAAAACTCACCGAGTGGGAGCACATGACACCTTCGTAAAACACAAGATGCCAGCACCCATTAATGATACAAGTTAACTGTGTAGGAAATTCAAATAACTTATAGTGGTGACGAATAATTAATCATGTATGTTTTTAGCGGATAATTAAACAGAATTTTAAGCGACTGGTATGTGTATAATAAAACATAAATCAAACTTGGAAAAAGCATAAAACAACCGAATCACTTATTTCCAGCTAAAAAGCAAAAACTCTCATGTACCGTGTAATTAAGGCACAAACACAGCTCACTCGATATTTCTGTGTTGTGTTGCTTTATTTCTATATTGGCAATCAATTTCCTTAAACCACTGAGTCAGTGAAGGAAATACGTCAAAATTATGTTATTGAACAAGGACACAAGAAAATGTGCATTCTCCGGTGTTCTATTTTCAACTTATAATAATTATTTTCATTGGCGTCACGAAGAGTAAACCAATATATTAACCGAATCCCCCTTAGATTCTTCTATAAAGCACTCCAGCATTACATTCAGTTCATATCTAACCTCAATTTGTTAAAAAAAGGAGGAATATTTTTATTATTATTTTCATTGATAAGTCGATTTATTTTCCGATGGCATTTTTTATTTATTTCCCAATTATAATCATATTATAGAAATAACTTACAATACGCACAAAGAAAATAAGACCAACGAAAAATGCCCTATAGCACTATGGAATCACCAAAAAATATCCTATAGCAAAATAAAAATGACTCTACAACTATATGTTAATACAACAAAATAAACAGTAGAAACAAAGAACATTTCTATGAGACCATCATATAATACTGAAATCACTACATGCAATTCTGAATTAGATCAAAGATGAAATGATCAAAAGAGACTATTGGTTCACATCGACCCTCTCACGCACGACTTCTTGAATCGTCTGGTAAAAATGTATGATACTAGTGGTACTAAAACAACACGTACTTTCTCGCCCGTAATCTCACGCAAAATTACACATGACGGTATTTCAAATTCTATCTTTAAGGAACAAATTTCATAATTTCTCTTTCTCTTCTATCAGTTTTTTTCAAAAATATTAGAGAGACTTTTTTACGTACGAATGGAAACCTTTCTCACTAAACACGACGCGCTTTCAGATTGCCAACATGGATTTAGAAAATCAAAATCAACGGAAACAGCTATATTTTCTTTTCTTAAAGATGTCGCCTCATCATTGGATCAAAACGAGGCACCTATTGGATTATTTTTAGATCTCCCAAAAGCTTTTGACGTCATTGATCATGACATTTTACTTTCCAAATTACCTTCATATGGAATTCATGGTATTGCTCTAGATTGGTTATGTTCGTACCTTAAACAACGATCTCAGAGAGTTGAAATACCTTACTGGAATGATGGAACATTACGTACGCACCTTTCCGGCTCTTTGCCCATTGCATGTGGAGTTCCTCAAGGATCGATTTTAGGCCCTATTCTGTTCCTACTTTACGTAAACGATATACCCTCGACGATTCGAAACGGAAGAACGGTTCTCTTTGCGGATGATACGAACATCCTTTGCAATAAAGAAACCGTAAATAGTACAATATCAGATGTTTCAAATTGGTTCTGAAATAACAAATTAATAGTAAACGAAAAGAAAACGGTTTTAATGCAGTTTTCCATATCAAATAAACAATTCTGTGCTCCATTGAAAATGAACGGTGTACCATTGACTGATGTTAAGGCAACAAATTTTTAGGTCTCTCAATTCAGTCAAACCTTAAATGGAACGTCCATTTAAATGAATTGAACACAAAATTAAGTTCATTATGCTACGCGTTCAGAATTCTTGCAAATTCAGTCGGCCTTCATACTGCTCGTTGTGTATATTTCGCGAATGTTCATTCCCGCCTGAGATATGGCATAATATTCTGGGGAAATACATCTTATAGCTCCCACACTTTTAGATTACAAAAACGAATTGTACGAATAATAACCAAATCCCACCCACGTGATTCATGTAAGCCTCTCTTCATTAATCTAGGAATTCTACCATTACCGTGTCTTTTTATTTACGAATCAGTGGTTTTGTAAAAAATGACTTGCTTAAGGGCGGGAATATATTTTCAGAAAATGCCGAAGTCTATTACTATAACACTCGACGTAGAAATCATATTCATCAGGTGAGAGTATCAACAGCTCATTACAAAAAATTCACATACAATACATGTACATTATTTTACAACACTTTGCCAGATGACATTAAACGATTAAATTCAATAGAAAAGTTTAAATCCCAAGTGAAATCGTTTCTGCTGCATAACTGTTTCTATACAATTAGAGACTATACTGAGCATCACAAGAAAAGTAACATTAATTTTAACAATGATTAATAATGCATTAATTACCATTTGGACTGTATAAATGAGTATAAACTACCTGTAACAACTATTGTAACACAACTTCCGGGTCAATGACCCCCATCTCGATCAGGTTTTTCGTCTAGTTTCCCTGATCCACTGAGCGAATGCTGAGATGGCCCCTAGTTTTGCTTCTGGACATAAATGTAACTTCATTTTCTGTGCACGTCTTCTAGAATTCAGTGGGATATACAATTATTCAAATTATCGTTTCCATGTTGTCGCGGCAGGAAGTAATAAGAGCCAATTTATTGCTTATTTATCTTTGAAAACAGATTTTATTACATGGGAGTTTTTTTGTTGTTTTTTCTCCCTTTCAAAATTCAAAATTTATTGCTTATTTACCCTTGAAAATAGATTTTTTACATGGGAGTTTTTTTTTCTCCCTTTCAAAATTCAAAATTTATTGCTTGTTTATCCTTGAAAATAGATTTTATTACATGGGAGTTTTTTTCTTTCTTTTTTTTCTCCCTTTCAAAAATTCAAAATTGAAGTAGTATATGACTTAGTGTAGGGATCACAGAATTTTGAAAATGTGCACACAATTCATTTTTCCCCATAGCACGTCATACGCAGTTTTTAACTGTTTTTTTGACGTAAAAAAATAAAAATAAAGAGAAAAATCTTTATCTTTAGAATTCTAGTTTTAGGAAGACTCCGAAAGCATTTTGAACTTTTGCAATTTTCGAAAAATTAGAGATTTCAACGAATATAAAACCTGTACCATTCTCTTACTACCCAACAAGTTCTTCTCACTACCCAACAACAAAATTTAATAAAAAACGATAGAACCATTTTTTTAAATTTCCAAAATGTCCCAGGGGCTACATGTAAAGTACCCCCTCACACACACACACACACACACACACACACACACACAAAATTTAAAATTTCGGTTTCAAATTCAAGGGGCCGCGACATCAGCCACATCGATTGGGGAATATCGATTTTGGAGAAAATCGGCTGAACGGTTTAGCCACTAGCGTTGTTCACAGATGGACAGGCTGACGGACAAATGGACAAACAGACGTTTTACAGTCATTCGATTTTTCGGTATCAATAACCCACAAAACATGGATTTTGGCTACACTATGTGGTAGAGAATTTTTTTCTAAATTTAGCAACTGTATTTATCCACTTTTATGTTATCAGGGCCCTGTAATAAGTGTTTTTCTGCCGACAATTCGTCGTTTTTCCACGAAGCCTTACATAACTTTCTCGCTACTCCGTAGCGCTACCCCATAACGAGAAATTAAAATGCTCATGCTTCTGGTCCGTGGAGAAAATCGGGGAGTATGTGCTCGATAAGCAAGACAACCTCAGGACGCTGGTGAAACGCCCATGCGGTGCTCGAGAGTAACTACTCAAGACCAAAGCGTCCTCTCGAGTCCCTCTGGACTCTACTCTGTTCGTGAATCCAACCCCTGGGAAAGTCTTCGAAAGTGTCTTCGAAAGTGACAAGTTTATGTTGCAATTCTTGAACAATAAAGTTAATAATTCCAAAAAGGTTGACTCATAAGACACAACTTCAATTGTAAGATAGAACAGAAAAGGAAACCAAATCTCTAAATACTTAAAAATGATAAGGATAAGATTGAATCAGAACTTTAGGGGATGAACGATTCAAAGAGTCGATGAGAAAGGAACAACTGTCTCTAAGACCGAGCGCAAGGAGCGCCGTCGCGAACGGTGAGGAGCCCTGAAGTGGAGTCACTTCTTCGCGGTGCGCCAGGGACTGGCTCAGCGGCGGTTAGAGGGGCGCAAAAAGCCAACAAAAGACGTTCTTTCAAAACTACCTAATTCCAACGCACATGAACTCATGTTCAGCGTTGACTCTCGTACAAGCTCTTTTTACTTTCTCGCTCTTACTTCGTAAGAAGAGAAAATTACGTTATTGTGCGCAGAGAAACGGCGAACTTTTGGCAGAAAAACTCACATTTCCGAGCCCTGTTAACGAAAAAGTGGATAAATCCTGTTCATATATGTATAGTAAATTACTCCCTCTCTTTCCGATGATTCAGTTGGACCGTCTACTAGTGCTTCTGTTATCGCATCGCCTTCCAGGGATATTAACCCTCCGAAGACTCCAATGAGCCAAATCCCTATGCTGATTTCCTGTTCTCCCCTCTATCGAAGGCCTAACCTCAAGATATAAAGGAAGTCAGTGATCCCCTGTTCTGACAAAAGCAAACGGCGGCCGTGTGCCGATTCCCTTCCAAAAAGTCGGCTCACAGACAGTGGTCCTGAAGAACTTGCAATGGTAGACATCGCCTCCCCGGAAGCAGATAGAGGGCGATTCCCTAACGAGGAGGCCGCTACAGTTTCAGAGATGAACCAGGAGCTTTTGGGAGTGCCCGTCCTTTTTGATTCTGTTTTATCTGCTATTGACACGGCCCGTTCCGACACCGCTGGTCGGTTAGGACAGGACCAAACTTTTATTGAGTCCCCGGCTGCTATAACGCCCGGACAGTAACTTCTGAAACTAGTCTTAACAGGGCCACACTAGATGCCACGCCTACCTGGAAGGAAAACATTTCAACTTTGATAGGAACCGGGGGTATTTCTCAAACTAATGTAGATCAAGAACTCGTTGAGGTGGGAAATTAACTTGAAAGAAATATTCAATCCCAGGACCAATTGAACAAGACCTCTGCCAAGTTAGTGGAGATTTTCAGTGGCTCCTCTGTACCCACCACCATCCCACCACCATCCCTTCTAAACAGCCCCGTAGACATGGGGGCAAACGCGTTAGGAAGCGCTACTCTTATGCTAGGGCGCAGGATCTTTTCAAGAATGATCCAGCGCTTTTGGCAAAGTGCATTAGAACGTAAATTGAATATACTAGTGTCGGTCAACAGCCCCTTAACAGAGATGAGGTTAATGACCTGTACAAATCCATTGGCGGTAATACGCCCCCGATTCGACTTTCCGAATTAAGAGAGGATGAAAAAATTGTCGACACCTGAAATGGACCCAGACACAATTCTATACGCGGTGCAAGTTGCCGAAATTAAAAGTCGTCTGGCTGGGATGAAAAATGCTACGGCTCCATCACCAGATAAGATAAAAGTTAGCAATACATCTTCAGGAGCAAAAGTTGAAATATTGTCCGTATGGTACACCCAAATCTTATACACTGGTTTTGTGTCTTCTGGGTGGAAAGCAAATCGCACCATTCTTATACCAAAAGAGGGTAAGGATAATAAGTTTGTCACTAACTATCGCCCCATCACAATTAGTTCCCTGCTGTGCAGAATCTTTTGGGGCATTATGGACAAACGCATTCGATCCGTGGTGAAGTTCAATCCACGCCAAAAAGGGTTTATCCCTATTCTTCGGAGGGCTCTGTCCAGGAAAGGGACCCCGACGCCTTTACCAATTTGGTAATGGGCTCTTACGCCTACGTTTCCACAGTCATTCAGCACCCCTCGAAAGGAATTGAGGTGCCAATTCGTAGAGGAGTAAAACAAGGGGACCCCTTGTCCCCACTCCTTTTTAACCTCATTATGGAGTGCTAGCTTGAAAAATTGTATAACATGTCAGGATACCCGCTATAGGAAATGAGTGTGTCCGTATTAGCATTTGCTGACGATCTGGTACTGTTAGCAAAAGATGGAGCTAAAAAATTGGTTGATATTATGGTGGAATATCTTGCGGCCCTCGGAATGACATTGTCGGTCGCGAAGTGTTCATCATTCCAAATTACAACCTTTGAACGTTCCTAGTTCATTGAAGAATCCTGTCTGTAAAGGTTGGGGGAGAGAATTCCCCTGGCCAGTGATGATCATACCCTAACATACTTGGGAGTGAACTACTCTATTTGGAACGGCTTCCCATGTAAAGCATCCATATCGAATTTGATGGAAGCAGTGGTGTGAATACAGAAGGCGCATTTAAAGCCCACTCAGAAGTTGGCATTACTTCACACCTACATAATGCCACATTACCTCTACCATTTAGTTTTATCGATGCCATCTATGTCGATGCTCAGGGAAGCGGTCTGTCAAATCAGAGTGGCAGTCAAACGGTTCCTTAACCTGCAAATGAGTACTGCAGATGGCTTATTTTACCTGGCCAAGAGAGATGGAGAACTGGGATTGCTGCGGCTCGCCGAACACGTTACTAGGGTAGCGCTGAATCTAGGAGTACGACTAGAAAAATGCAAATGGGATCTGCAGATGGCTGAGCTACTGTCCGAGTTTCTACCAACGGACATTTAAAACCGCCAAAGCATTGAGACTCAAATGGCCCTATACTGAACAAGATTTAAGAGCTTATAAGAATAAATGCGCCGATCCCGAGGTAGCCGCCTGGGAGAAGCTGAGAAGCAAGGGAGAGCTGTTGAGGCTCATATAAATGATCCTATTGGAAATGCCTTTTTGAAGGATTATAATCTTCTAAAACCTGGTCTTTTTATCACTGCACTCCAATTGAGATCAAATACCGATGCCAATAAAACTACTCTTAATAGAGGAAGGCCCAGAGAGGAAGAATACCGCAGGAAGTGCAATACAGTAGTACGAACTATGAATCACATCCTCGGTCAGGGCACTTTTACGAAACCAGCAAGAATAAAGCGTCATGACGAGATAAAGAACTTTATAGAGGGGAAGATACTCCGGAAATCAGATAGATAGATAGAAATTTATTCTACAATTGGGCAAATGATGCCCGGTGGCAGAATGCAAAATTACAATTACAAATAAAATAATATATAAAAAATAAATATAAACAAACAAATTGACTCTCATTTCCTATGTATGCAGATGGCATTTACATTCCTATACTAAACATTAAAATGCATACACACTACCATATAAATGAATAAACTTACATATTACACAAATATACATACATACAAACATATACGCATATATACATAGAGAGACGAAGGAACCCTCACCTACACACCAATCAGAACTTATTCAGTCCTATTCAGAAGAAATGAAATCACTTCACTTCACTTCACTTCACTTCACTTCACTTCACTTCACTTCACTTCACTTCACTTCACTGCATATAACTTTATCTAAATATTAGTTGTTCAATACTTTTTCTGTAGACTACGCATAATCGCACACTTCACTTCACTTCACTTCACTTCACTATACGTTTTCACCCTACTGACTAATTTCCTATATTTTTTTCTAAACCCTCGCGCTGAGCAAGGAAAGGGCTCAAAAACTGTCGCAGGCAAATCGTTCCAATCTACTATAGTTCTGTTTACGAAGGAGAATTTCCCTACGTCCGTTCTTTGTATTCTTGTTCTAATTTTATATTTATGATCAAATCTATTTAAATAATCTGGTTTATCTAGCCTTCCCCGAATTTCCTGCCATGCGGAGCAACCAACGTAAGATTTATACAGCGCGCAAAGTCGTGCCCTCTTCCTCCGGCGTTCTAATGATTCCCAATGCGCAGGTGTGTTCTTCCGAAATGTATATTTTGCCGCTCTGTTTTGTATCCTCTCTAAGCTCTTTTTAAGTCCTATTCTGTACGGATCCCAACAACTGGCTCCGTATTCCATTACCGGCCTGACAAGCGAGGTATACGCGATTTCCTTTGCTTTCGTATTACATTTTTTAAGATTTCTCATGACGAAATGCAAAGACCTCCAAGCTTTACCCACTACATAGTTCGTTTGTTTCTCCCACCCCAATTTACAATCCAGGAGAATGCCAAGGTATTTACAGCTCGAGACTCTCAGAATTACGTCATTACCTAGCTGATAAGATATTGTATGAAAAGCTCTGGCCCTACAAAATGTGATCGCTTTACTTTTCTTTCCATTTATAGTCATTTTATTAGCTATTGCCCAATCGTTAATTTTATTTAAATCATCCTGTAGTTGAATCATATCGTGCTGATCTGCAATTTCCCTATATAATATACAGTCGTCGGCGAAGAGTCGAATTTTTGACGTTATATTTCGCGATAAATCATTTACAAAGATAAGAAACAGCAGTGGACCTATGACACTGCCCTGAGGAACCCCGGAAGTAATGTTACCCTTTTCCGATAAGTGCTGTCCAATTCGGACTTTTTGATTTCTATCGCGAAGAAATTCATTTATCCATGCTATTACCCGCCTGTCAATTTTAGCATCAATAAGTTTCAGTATCAATATGTCATGCGGCACGACATCAAATGCTTTAGCAAAATCAATAACTATTGCATCCACTCTTCCCCCTACATCAATTACTTCCGACAAGTCTTGAGTAAGGGAAATAATCTGACTCTCACACGAAAAGCCATTTCTAAAGCCGTGCTGTCCATGAAATAACCATTCTGATTGATCCAAATGATTTCTAATCGAATTAGATAATAATGTTTCAAACAATTTACAGACTACTGACGTAAGACTAACTGGCCTATAATTTTGCACTTCACATTTTGGTCCATTTTTGAAAATTGGCACTATTAAGGCAGATTTCCAATCATCCGGTACACTTTCGTTGTTGATTGATATATTGAAAAGTCTGACCAAATATGGTATTATTGTTTCCCCTGCTATCTTTAACATGTCAGTTGTAATACCATCCGGACCGCAAGACTTACAGTTTTCATATTTTTCAAATGTGAACGTACTTCCGTTTGATCAATTTTGAATATATGATCCACGTCATTGTGCCCTATGATAATTTGGTTAGCTTTTTGTTTGTATACAGAACAGAAATAATTATTGAATACATTGGCTTTCTCTTCATCGTCTACGATATCACGCTTCACAAGAGCTTCACGCTTCACAAGAGCTGCATGTTGCATCTCCCTTGAACCGATGACGCGGAGCAAACAAAAATATCATGCTTATTTGTGGGGGAATTTGATTAATTAAGCTCCCGACCGGTCTCCCGGAATATGTAGTGCATGTTAGTGTAAGTGTGTGTAAGGGGAGAGGATAGGACAAGGAAGAGGAAGGACATCGCGCGCGGGCGGTGGCCCGTTTGGTAGGGTACTGCTCCGGCATTCGCCTGGTGTTGATCGGAGAAACCACGGAAAACGTCCGATCAGAGCTGCCAACCGCTAGAATTCTCCTCCAGACAGTGACTGAATTCGACCTACCTGGAAAGCTAGTGTCGAAAATCCTGCCGCCGTCAGGACTCGAACCTAGGACCTCCCGGTCAGATGCGCTGCAATGACATCAGTTGATGCACTGAGCTACCGCTCCCGGTTTTTCCTTATGATCGCACTACTTACTTTACATCTACGATTCTTCAGCAAAGTTCAATATGAATACTGATATTTATACAATATTTAATTTTTGTAAACGTAGACAAAATAATTGTTGTTGTGAGTTCGACGCGTTTATGAGAATTCTGCTTGGACCTTGCAGACCAAGTAATCTGTCCAATCTCTGACTGCAGATCCAAAATCTCATCTGCAGCACTTCCAATTAGCCCCTCCACGTTAGAATATATTTTTGATGTGAAATTAACACACAAAAAATGCATTTTATGTAGTTCTTGTTATTTGGTAATCTGGCTATGTATGGAAATCCTTCATTGTCATGAATGCAGCCTGCGATCTTCCGAAGTAGCCACGTGGCTATAGATGCGGATTTCGTTACGCAGGTATTTGCGCCCGCTTTTTTTCGATCCGGCCCACAGTGCGGCAGCGTTTCTTTAGGCGCCGGCGGAGGCGCCCTGCCGCGCCGCGCGAGCATAAGAAGTAATGGAGATCGATACGGCAGCGAGCGCGCGCTGTGGCCGCGGTAAACGTAAACAAGCAGAGCTTCCGGCCTCGCCAAACGGCCAGTGTTTACTTCGGCCGACGCTTCAACACGCGCCGACGCCTATCGGCTCCCGCCCCCTCACTCTCTTCCCTCGCCCACATATCCTCTACCGTCCTCACATCCTCAGTCGTCCTCACATCCTCAGTCGTCCTCACATCCTCAGTCGTCCTCACATCCTCAGTCGTCCTCACATCCTCAGTCGTCCTCACATCCTCAGTCGTCCTCACATCCTCAGTCGTCCTCACATCCTCAGTCGTCCTCACATCCTCAGTCGTCCTCACATCCTCAGTCGTCCTCACATCCTCAGTCGTCCTCACATCCTCAGTCGTCCTCACATCCTCAGTCGTCCTCACATTCTCAGTCGTCCTCACATCCTCCACCGTCCTCATACTCTGCCGTCCTCACATCCTCTACCGTACTCACATCCTCTACCGTACTCACATCTTCTACCGTGCTCACATCCTCTACCGTGCTCACATCTACCGTGCTCACATCCTCTGCCGTTCTTATATCCTTTACCGTAATCATATCCTGGGCCGTACTCATGTCCCATGTCGTTCATATTCTCTATCGTCCTTCTACTCTTTTCCATCGAACTACTCTTCGCGACCTCATATCCTTTAGCGACCTCATTTCCTTTCGCGACTTATTATCTTACATCCACTTTATAGTACGTTTTACAACTCTAACACACTTTTCATTTGACTTCGGAGCGATATGTTTTTGGGTGTGGTACATCTGCTCACATCTTTAAAACGTACTTTTGAAGCAGGTGGTCTCAGGGGTGGTTTACCATGGCCGCCTTCTGGATAAGAGTTGCGAGGGGTGAGCATAGAGGGAAAATAATGATGAGATGAAAGATTATGAACGGACAATGAATGGTCAAGATTAAGATGAGTTTACAATGCGAATAGACACATTCACGTGGTGACAACCACCAGGCCGCAAGCCGAAACTTTCGGCCTCGCGCATTTCTCGACCCCCCCCCCGTCCCGTGCGCCAACGAGACGTGTTTTTTTTCACTTTGCGACCTGATTAGCGGTTAATAGGCAAACAAGTGACCGCATCACTTATTGATTTATTAGGGATTCCGGGCGCGTCAACTACGGAGGTAGTTTTCCCATAAGTGTAGTACATGCTTTTTCGTCGTGAGGTGGCGGATGTTCTTCCCCCACTGGATGGCGAGATCTGGCGCCGCCCTACCGTCAACTAGCGGGATTTTCCACAACGAGGTATCTCCTAGCGTGGCACGCCCCACCCGGGACAAGTTCTAAGTCGCCGACCGGTCTTCCGGCATGTGCGATAGTGAAGTGCATGTCAGTGTAAGAGTGTGTGTAAGGGATGAGGATAGGACAGGGAAGACGAAGGGAAGATCGCGCGCGGATCGTGGCCCATTTGTTTGGGTACTGCTCCGGCATTCGCCTGATGCTAATCAGAGAAACCACGGAAAACTATTGATCGGAGCAGCCGACCGCTAGAATTATCCTCCAGACAGCGACTGAATTCGACCTGGCTGAAAAGCTAGTGTGGACAATCCTGCCGCCGACGGGACTCGAACCCGGGACCTCCTGGTTAGTGGCACTGCAGTGATATCAGTTGATGCACTGAGCCACCGCCCCCGCTGCATCGCCAGTGAAATTTACGCCCCGGTCCCACCCACTGTCCACTGCAGTCATCCTCTCCCCCAGCCGCAGTCGTTCGCTCGCCGCCTGCCCCTCCACAGAGCGCCCCGGGCGCGGCGCGGCTCGGCGCGGCGTCCGCGGCGGGGCGGCGGCGGCGTCTGTTGCCTCTGCTCACCCGCGTTCAATTACGCCGCAAAGAAAACGCCGCCGCTGCCACCGCCGCCGCTGCTGACGTGTTCGCCGGCGGCGGGACGCGCAGATTCGCGACGAGAAAGAAACCGCGCGAGCAAACAGGGCAACGTGTTAGATCAGCAGTTCCCGGCGCTTGGACCGGCGAGTGTAAACCCAAAGGAGCAACCGAGCGTGTGATTCCCGTAACGCCGGTGTCGTGGGACGCTAGGCGAGGTTTCAGTTCGTCAAATGATCGGACGGATTTTCTGTTAGGATAAACTGTGCTCCGTTACGGCAATTGCAACAGTTCGAAAAACTGGAATCAGATATCTTTAGGTTGAATAAAATTCTGCTGGCAAAAGAAAAGGGAGAAATTCCATTAAACTTAATAAAAACGAACGTCGTATTAGAGCTTCGTATTTACAAATTTCTATTTATGCCTATTTCACAAAACTCGAAATAGGTACTTTTTGTCAAAACAAGCTGTATTGCCCAGGTGCTTATCGGTATTAGCTGTACTACAATGATCGTCAACCATCCTTGTCCAAATGAATATTGATATTGTTGGCAGGAGTGAATGGTAAATTGGAAATTTTGATGTATACTTCGACGTTTGTATCCATTTTTTTATAATAAATGGAGAATTTACAATATCTCCTCGAAATTATCGTCAAATATATCAAATGTAACATATTCAACTACAACAAACCAAAGTGATAATAGATTATTTTTATCACGAGCAGAAATGGTACATACTGTACGTTTTATCTCCAAATGAGCATACCAACAGCATTTTTCACTCGGAGAGCTTTTTTAATTAATATTTTGGTAGCAATGTTGCAATTCAATGCGGTTTAGGTTTCGTAAACAAACAGTAGCAGAAATATTTGACCACACTTGCCCCCCTTACATGACAATACACGCACCAACACAGGCAGTCGTTCGTCTTGGCACGCTAACAGAGAATCTGCCTGCCGTGTTATTTGAAGGAGTGGTCTTTTAACGAAGCTTGCATTCTGCGAAGAGCAAATATTTCATTTCGCAATTGTTAAAAAAATATAAATAGAGAATATCAGAAACGCATCAAATTTGCCATAAATTGTTGACCGTAACTCTTCCTTCAGTTTTTCTCTCAATATAATTGTACGTTCTTGACTTTAAAATAAATTTCGAAGATCATTCACATTCTTGTCATTTTGTAAATTTTCAAACAACTAATGCACAATAAGCATAAACAAAACACTATTAAAATGTTTAATTTTCACATGGAATGTGAAAAAGAGGTGACTGGAATATACACACTTATCATACATCCTCCTTAATTCCACACTACAACAAGAAAATCTCCAGATAAAACAACACATAATAGGCTTGTTTACATTGTGAAAGACTTGATTACGACACACTGACATTGGATATTAACAATTAAAATCGATGCGCCAGTTTAAATGCGTTTCTACTGCAAAATGATTTCTAGTAAGAGAGTAAACTAACCATCAAATACGAACGTTAAATTTAATTTAATAATATAAATGCATTCGTGAACATTGATAGTGAATAATTCCAAAAGACTACTATAGCAAGAATTGTACATGGAAGTTCGGGATCAATGACCCGCATTCGGATCTGTTTTTTCATCCAGTTTTCCTGATCCACTGGGAAAATGTTGACATGACCCCTTGTTTTACTGTGCGTAAATGTAGCTCTACCATGCGCACATTTTATTGAGGTTTCTTTTGTTAGTTGTGCGAGGAATGGAGCCGAGGGGGTAATGTTATTTTTAGAAGTATTTTGAAATAATGTCTTAGTTCGTTTGCTGATCCAAATATGTTTTCTATTCTTCAAGAAACAACATTTCTAGTTTTGAGTAGCTAGTTGCCAATCACGCTTTTCTGTACCATTATTCACGATTCGACAATGTATAGTAACAAAGTGGGGTAGGGATTCTTGAACTCGAAAAAATGGGCGTATATTAGGCCTACTTCTCCTCGGTTAGCCCATACACATTTTACTTTTTTGACGATGAAAAATAAAAAAACCTTTAATGAGATTAAAATGTGAGATTACGATAGTCGGAGAAGTCACACAAAATTATTTTAATGCACAATATACGAGCTTACAACATCATTGTTGCATTGTAATTGATAATTGTATCACGAAAAGAGATTTCATTCGCCCTAATTGATCATGAAACTCATCACTGTTATTTCACTAAACAAAATAAATAGCTCTATAATTTTTGAAATAATATACCCATTGATTGCAGTAATTCACAAGCGTCACCTAATGAAATAATGTAATTCTTACGGCGTAATATCTCATAATGTTTAATATTAGCTGCAAGCATTGTAGAAAAACACAGACGGCAGAACAGTCACATATTACACATGTATTTTTGAGGGAATTCTGGTGAAAATGTCTTGTTTAGCAGACGAGAAAAGTTAAAGCGACGTATAAATGCCATTCCTGGAAAACATTTATTCTCGAAACAACGTCCTGTGTATATTTACAATGTTATAAAAAACCTTTACAGATTTTTTTCGAGTATTAGTTTCTGTACATTTTTATACACGCAACTCATATGAGCATACTCTCCAATTGAGACAGAATTCTAAAACCTGATTCATAAGCTGGTCTTTCTAATTAATTTGACTATCCCACTCACTAAATGAACGCCAATTACGTTTAATGATGCATAAGGTAGCCCCGATCAGGCGGTGTATCTAAAAAATATCACTTTCTCTCTCTGATTATTCTTATCCTTTTCCTCTATCGCCAATCATAAGCTGCAATACATCAGTCCAGAAGAAATGTGAAAGTGTACTTATGTCCTGATGTACTGAAGGATACTATTATGTGCTACATGTAATGTATATTTTGTAAGTAATAACACCCGAAAATTCTGGAGGGCCGATCGGGTAGGAAATAAATTTTAAAAAAAGAAGAAATGTGGACCGAAGATATAAGCCTCACTATTTAAGTTAATATTTAGCGCATTCTGAAACTTTTGAGAAGATAACTTCTTTCTGGAATGTATTCATTCTGGAATATAGAAAGATCAGTTTATAAATCAGGTTTTAGAATTCTTAATAAATACAAATCGTATAATGTAATAAATTTACAGAGGACGTAATTCCATTCACTGCAACTAACATTTCTACAGAGAAGGATTGCTTATCGCATGAATGATACAAAATATCAATAATGAATTTTAAATTGAATGAGTCCACAGAGTACGATCCTTAAGTCTTCTAAATTGTGTTAGAGTTCTGCTTCTGTTGCATTTTGATAAGTAATTATTATCCAAATAACTGCTATGTATATTCACAAATAAATATTGAAGTTGCTCTACAAACTTGGAATAATTTAACAGATTTCTATTGCAACATTTATTGGTAATACGTTGAATACTGTAGAGACTTCATTCCACAGGTTGTACTAAATGATAATATTGGAGATTAAATCACATTTCAAAATTATTACAATGAGCATTCAAAATATTTCGTACTTCAATTTTTTCCAATTCTTTTCTCGGTATGTAACAATGTTATTTTAATAAATTGCTAATTTAAATTATTTAAGTAATTTAACTATGGTGGAACATACATATTAAGCCACTCGTTCAACGTCTTTTACATCATTGGCTTTTTTATACGTTCGAGCATAATTTTTTCAATTAAAGATCTTTGTATGCACATGCAATTGTCTGTAGTAAAAGATACGATGAAAAAACACATTCTAAAATTGTTGAAATGGTTATTTTATAGCAACTGTGGAAATGTGTTAATTGCAATGCGAGTGCAGAGAGAGCAATGTTAAGAACAGGATTGCAAGTCACAAGATGATTTCAAAAGAAATTTACTCATGTGCTACATACTTTTGTCACCAAAAAATCACTTCAGAAAGGAATCGAGAATGTCTTTTGATAGTACTAAAATACTGAAAATACGTCATTAATTTAACACTTGATCCTTCAAAATATCCTGAATACATTACCAAAGTAACGGACTTTGTTTATTCTATCGCTTTAGGACTCTGTACAGACTCAGTCGAATTTTGTGCCATTAAAAATAATTACGTTGCCGCACGTAATTGCGGAAAGCATTTATGCAGCTTGTTTTTTCCCTAGTTCACAAACTGTTCCTTTCGATATTAAGATCAGGTTGATAAAAGTTCCACATACAAGTGAACCAGGATCACTACCTACGGGAGGTGTCATCTAAAGGAAAAATTGAACAGGAGTTGTCCTAAGAATTCCTCCAAAAAATGTACTTGACCAGCAAGATTATTCTTGTCGACAGTCCTCCGATCAACACCGACAGTTGAACCTTCATGAAATTATGGATGTTTTTAGGTATAGCTAAATTAATATACTCTTTTTATTATTTGTATCGGAATTTCGGCTCTGCATTAGATATCATTAGAGCTACAATGTACACGATACTGATTGGAATATATGTATGCAATTTTTCAATAGTAAATTTACACTAATGTTGGTAGCATGGTTGATAATGTTATAAATGTACAACGAAAAAAGATATAAAATATTTCTGAAAAGTGACTTCTAAGCATATGCAAATATATAATATTCCTTAACTACAGAATTTTGTATTATTGTTAAAATATAGTCAATCAATATAATCAATGCGATGATTACATTTATAATTAAAAAAATATATGTCGAATTGAAATGAAAACCTCGTATCTCTCACAACACAAATCTACCAAGAGGTGGAAAACTGTTTTTGGGACGACTGTTTTTCCGACCTCATTTCTGATTCAAGTATTTTTTCCTGAAGTTATTTTTTACCTTCCAATCATTATCGCCTCCTTCGCAGAGTTCGAAGTGTCGTAGTGCTCTGTAGACACCGTGGTGTTTATATGTATTTTGAGAACATTCTCGCCGGATAATGTCATATTGTCTATAATAATGGATATTTGCTTACCCCTATGAAGCCCACGATGAGCAGGGACGCCAACGTAAACTCGATGACCGCGGCCGAAACATGAAAGGGCAGCGCGATGCTTGAGTTGACTGCCACGCACCGCCACCACACAAAAAGGAGAAAAGGTGCATTAATTTGCGCCAGATACCCTCTTGCTCTACGATAATTTTCAATTAGATTAGGCATTTATAGATTATTTGATCAATAACACATAATTACTCTTTACAATAAGAAATAAATTTAATGAATAAATGTGTGTTTGAGTAGCGTAGAGAGTGAAATACAGGGTTCAGAGTCAAAATTGAGGAAGTGATAAAAATGAAATGGCAGCCCGTAGGTGAATTAGGAATTAAAATCTATTCTTTACGTGATCCAACCTCATCAACATCTTCTTTGAACTTGACATTTGTCAGAAGTTCCATAAATTCTCTATTTGCTCCATCAAAACCTGTCCCATCATCACTGTACAGGTGTCCCTGACCAGGCGAAAAAACACTGACATCATTGATAGATTGATTTAGTGTCCGAATGCGTCAAGTGTTATCGTCATTAGTCCCATGAGTGTAGTGCATTTTACGTGCTGGGATATGGCGGATTTTTTAACCGCTGTGTCATGAGATCCGTCGCTGACAACCCAGTCGGCTTTCAAGATCTTTCCTCTCCAGAGGGCACCGCCCCAGCCAGGATACGCTCTAAATGTCGAAAACGCAGGAATTTTGTTTTCAAAGTTCCTGTAAGCAGAATTATTGCAGTGTTCACTTAATGAAGTGTTGGTTAGGAAAAATGTAGAAGCATTGATGAGCGTTATACCCAGAAGTCAATGTTCTCAGCCGTATTTGTGCGCAAAGAGTCCCTTGCCTTAGCTGGAAAACCCCTAACTCAGTCAAAAGGACATTTGCATTGCAAAAATGAATATTTTGTCCTCACTGAGAATTGCAATTCTAATTTCGACCTAGAAGT